>RJWJ010035274.1:0-16753 GCA_004363605.1 Indri indri
TTTTAATGAGGTTATTTGGTTTTTTTCTTGCTGATTTTCCTGAGTACTATATAGATTCTAGTTATCACCCCTTTATCGGATGCATAGCATGTGAATATTTCTCCCATTCTGTAGGTTGTCTGTTCATGCTTGTGATAACTTCCTTGGCTGTGAAGAAGCTTCTTAATTTAATTGGGTCTTATTTATTTATTTTTGTTGTTGCTGTGATTGCCTTTGAGGTCTTCTTCATAAATTCTTTGCCTAGGCTAATGTCTATAAGAATTTTTCAACATTTTCTTCTGGAATTCTTATAGTTTCATGCCTTAGGTTTAAGTCTGTTATCCACTGTGAGTTTATTTTTGTGAGGTGAGAGGAGTGGATCCTGTTTCAGTCTTCTACACATGGCTATCCAATTTTCCCATCACCACTTATTGAATAAGGATTCTTTTCCCCAGTGTGTGTTTTTGTCTATTTTGTCAAAGATAAGATGGCTATATAAAAAAATAATAATAATAATTCTATGCTTTGTATGGAACTAAGGAAGACCCCATATAGCAAAAACAATCTTAAGCAAAAAGAACAAATTGGTAGGAATCAATTTACCAGACTTCAAGCTATGCTACAAGGCTATAGTAAGTATAACAGCATGATACTGGTACAAGGACAGAGCTGTGAACCAATGGAACAGAACTGAGAACCCACCATCTTTAAAGAGGATGGTTTTATATTTGGGTTCTCAATTCTGTTCTATTGGTCTATATCTCTGTTCCTAGGTTATATAAACTAACACCAATATTAAAAACATGCTATTACTAAGGGGAATAGAAATTATATTTGTATGGCCACATCAGATTGATGACTCATATTTAGCATAGTGTTTACTAAAAGCTCTCAGTCTTTATTAACCCGTTACTAAATCACAAATAGTCTCTTCTGTACTCACATAACTATTTTTTAAAAAAATATTTAGCCAGATGTGGTAGCCTGCAGCCCCAGCTACTCAAGAAGCTAAGGCAGGAGGATCACTTGAGCTCAGGAGTTCAAAGCTGCAATGAGCTATGATCATGCCACTGCACTCCAGCCTGGGTGATAGAGTGAGACCCATATCTTTAAAAAACAAAACTAAACTAAAAACAACAGAAACAAAAACAGACAAAAAAAACCTCTTTAGAAACTAAAATTTATTCCATAATTTGTTCTATTTGCCTGGCCATATGATTTGGCATTATAATCCTCAATACAGATTGCCTGTGTGCAGGTGTCAAGTTATCAATACTTATCTGATACTTTTGATGAACAAGAACTGTATTTATATGTTTACACAATCAATGGACCAAATTTAAGGCAAAGACGAGTCACAAACTTTTAGAAACCACTCCCTAACATTAGCATTAAGTTTATCACTACTCACAATGTAAAATTTGTCAGTTACGATTCCATTCAACTTTTCTATGATTCAACTAAATGTTTTCAACATTTGTACAAGATAGTAAAAGGAATTGTAAAACACATTTCTGAAAAATATTATATATGCAACTAATCTTAATCTACATATTTAGTAATCTCTTGTTCATATTAGAATAAAAGAAAGATTGTCATGTTTATTGGACCAGAAATATGTTTTATGGTAGAATTAGGTATGTTTTGCATAAAAATGCAGTATGTTTCAGTAATTGATTTCCTATTGGAAGGAAATCACAAGAAAAAGACAAGAAATTAGTCCAAATACTAAGATTATTTATAAAGTATGTAAGAATATGACATAGGAATAGATGAAAGTAGGTGCAATAAGTCAATATATTTTACAGATAAAAGAAAAAGAAGCAAAGCCTACATCCTATTGATTTTCAAGTTATATCAAAAGTAGCAAGCTAGAAATATTTTGGAGATTGAAGCATAAGTATATATATTTGTACGTGTGTGTGTGCATTTGTGTATGTGCATTTGTGTGTGTGTGTGTGTAATCACAAAGATTATTTTATCCTGAAGGATTGTTTGGGGTTTTTAATAATAATGAAGGGTTTATTTCTGCTGGTTGTACCTACTTCTTTTCCATTTAAGCCTTTTTTTTTTCCCCCCGATTTCACCCATACATCAATCCTTGGTTTATCCCTTGTCAGTCTTAATTTATCATAATTGATTGATACTGATTACTTCAGGAGGAAATTATTTAACTGTGAGTGTCTGGGGACTTTTCAGTTTATTGAAAAGAAACAGCACGGAGAAAAGGAGGAAACAAGTAGATGTCAGCTAATGTGCTCATCTGTACAAAAAAGACTTCAGACACAGTTTGGCTCCTTGAGCTGAATAAAAGCTTATTGAGGTTAAGTTGACATAATTAATTAAATACACATTTTATATCTGTTCTTATAAAATGAAATTAGAGATGAAGACCTTCTTTGAAATTTAATAAGACATGAATATGATAAGAAATATATACAAAAAGAATAAAAATTAGGAAGATAATCGTATTTTAAAACTATTCCAGAAATATTTATTTCTGAGACATATTGCCTCTGAAAGACTTGATCAATGTAGTAGACATTATGTATTATACATTTGGTATGTGTGTCTAGTCAAAGAAGACCTTATAACAATTCACATTTTACTGAGAAGAAATTTTACATACAAAGAGTCAAATCCATAGAGTCAACAATTGGCATCTCACCCAATCAACCCAGATCTTCTCACTCTACATCCTGTTTTGTTGTTATTGTTGGATTCTATGACAATTTGTTTCCATTCCATTTATTTTTGCTCTCCTAAAAATATGATAAAATGTTATGATTTCTAATAATAAAACTGATGAACTGGCTACAGAAAGTCATTAGCAAATAGCTAAATCCATCATGAAAAATATTTGCACAAAAATTGAAATAAAGCTACCTTTTAACAATATAGTAGGAAAATAAACAAAATTTAAAAATAAAAACAGGAGGATTGAATATATCTATATTTTATATCTGTTAGAACAGCTAATATAAACAAATTTCAAGATAATTCCCACTCAGAATTCTTTATGATATTACTTTATAGGAATTTCTATAAAAATTTGCTTAAAATACCAAATATCTGAGAGAAGTTAATATTGTCTAAATGTGGTTATATATAAGTTCATCAAGTACAATTTGTATTCTTGTAACATTGTCAAAGAATCATAAACCTTATAAGTTTGCATTACTTTAGATTCAAATCATGTCACTAAATCTTGATTATAGTAAGAAGCAGAGTAGTCACAAAAGATGAAACCTACATTAGGCAGAGGAGCAAGGCCAATATGAACATTGTTTCTACACATCATTTAATCATTTCCGTATCTTCATATGCTACATTTATACTCTCATCAAAAAATATCTTATTTGTTCTTTTACATTTTATCCTTCTAATTTCTTCCTATCTTTGCAGCTCATGGGGATAAAGTCTCCTTTATAGTTTTCCCTTAATCACTCTTTTTTTACTCATTCATTGCAGAATTTCTGCAAACAATGCCCTGCTAATCTCCTGTAGGTAGGGAAAATGCAACCATTTTGGTATGTTGTAGGAATACCATTAGACCACTAAGTTCATATTACATTTAATATGGTTACATATAAGTTATGGATACAATCACACCCTGACATACCAGGATTATATATGGCTATATACAGTGCAAAGAATTACACAAACACCAATATTAACATTAAATAAGGAAATAAATTAAGAGTAGCTGGTATTGGGACCGAAAGTCCAGGCAGTTTTGCATTCATGAGCAATCCTGGTCTGCTTTCCCAGCATCATCACTCACCAGAATCTGTAACTGTGGCATTTTGATGAAGGTTGTCTTTATGTGATTGGTTGCTTTCATTTTTTAGATGTTAGAAACAGTCCAAGAAACAAAATAATATATCAAATGATGTGAGAGAAAATGAATTCGGGAACTTTATGCATAGTTTTTTGAATGATGAGGGCAAACTTGCCAGAAAACAAAATTATGCTAGCTAATATATAGTCAGCTAATAAAAAATAAATAATTCCCAAATACAAAGTGATGTTTAGAAACATAAAATAATATTCATATATGCATACATTTGGTCAATTAATATTATTTTTATTACCTTGTCTCCTAAAATAGGATTTTATTCACCAAGGCACACTCTTTTTCTCCATGCTCTACACACAGAAAAATCTTTGGTAAACAACAAACATTGTTAAGTACTGTTTAACGTGGCATAATTATTGAAGTGGTCATTTGTTTCATAATTGTGTGCACATATTTAACAATCTTAAGGATTTGAACTAGTCTACATATTGTGGTTACTGATATTAATCAAATACAGAACATCATTATTTTAATGTTTCTGTCTTGAAACAGCATCCTGACATTACTCGTCCAAATTTGTAATTTTGATGAAGTCATACAAATTTATGATTGGCAGCTTCTTAGGGTAATTGTATCTTAGAGAGCATGTGGTAACATCGTTTTTTAAATGATAAAATAAGTGAGTACCAATGAATTGTGTGACTCTTCCATGGTCTTATAGTTAGTAAGGACATATATCTACTAAAAACAAGGTAAAAAAAATGTGTTTTGGCATATATCAAGACAAAATGTAAAAAAAAAACAAAACTGACGTCTTCTCTTGAAAGTCCTATTTACACAAAGGCATCATTATTCTTTTTGTAGGTACAAAGAGTGCAGAAATTCAATGAATTGAAAAACACCCTGCCCTTGCATCATTTTAATGTAAAATATGATTTATTTTATTTTACTATGTATTGGCTAACAGTCAATAAATTAACCTTACAGTGAATAAAATAAAACAGTATTTTAAGAATATCCAGTATACTTTCAAGTAATTTGGCTTTATTACATTTAAGAGTATCCATCAGGCTCTGGTACTTGGAGAGCCCCATTGGGCAAATGGTTGTGTTGGGTGCTTGTCTATAGGTATTTTATCAATTATCCTTAAATTTTGCTTCCAGACACAGTTTTCATTAAGAATTCATTAAGAATATCCATTACATACTTGTTTAAATTTTATAATCAATATTATGTATTTATTAATGTACAAGGCACACCAGTATAATACTTGAAAAACAAAAACATAATAGAAAATGTTAAATATGCAAACAGCAAATTAAGGGCATGTCTTCTGTGACACACATGAATCAATAAGGAAAACTTTTATGAGAAAATCAGGTACAATAATATGTGTAGACTTGCTTTCACATGTAAGCATCTGTATGTTTGCTAAGGCAATCAGACTAATTTAACCAAATCCTTCACAAATTTCTTATATGGTCCCATTTTATTCAACTCTCTTTAGTACACAGCCTATTTATTGCGCACAATGAGTTAAGAAAGAAAAGGAGACAGTAGCACCAGCCCCAATTTTCTCTGATCTATGAACCCTAGGATCAAAGTAGAACTTTTTAAAGGAACATAATTTATCTCTTGGGAACCATGTGGTTTACAAAGAAGGCGACATATCCACATTTGAACATATGCACTGTGGTATACACTCTGACTCTTTAACCAAGGAAATCAAAGTATTTCACCAACAACCGGGATGTGCACCAGAGCAGTCCAACCCCCAAGTTGGACAGTTCTACAGGGTGTCCCAAAAGTTGCCATGCATAGGGAAAATGGAAAATTGTAGCTAAATGCACCTTTATTTACAAAATATTCATTACGAAATTTTTCTTTTGTATGGAGACTTTTGGGACACCATGTATTATAGGGCACTGACCCAATTAATGGGAAATATTTTTCTCACTGGTTGATACTTTAAAATATGTCATTACATTTTTAAAATATATTAACTCCTAGCCATTATTCTGTTTTCTTTTGAAAAGTTTCTGTTCATGTCCTTTGCCCACTTTTTGATAGGGTTGTTTGATTTTTTCTTGCTGATTTTCCTGAGTTCCAAACAGATTCTGGTTATCAGCCCTTTATCGTATGTGCAGCATGAGAAAATTTTCTCCCCCGCACCGCCAAGAATGGAAAAATAAGCACTGCATGTACTCATCAGCAAATTGGTTTCACTGATCAACACCTAAGTGCACATGTAAGAATAACATTTATTGGATGTCGGGCAGGTGGGAAGGGGGAGAAGGGAATGGGTATATACGTACATAATGACTGCGATGCGCACCATCTGGGGGATGGACAAGCTTGAAGCTCTGACTTGGGAGGGATGGGGGGTAAGGGCAACATACGTAACCTAAACATCTTTACCCCCATAATATGCTGAAATAAAAAAAATAAATTAAATTAAATTAAATTAAAAAATATATATTAACTCCTAGACTTTCTCAGAAAATTTAGAATTTGATTATTACTGGCTTAACTGATATTATCATTAAAAATAAAAGAGTAAAGCTATGTATCATACCATATTTTTGCCATGGATTGATATCTGGTAACAGAAATCAAAATAATATAAAACAGAAAAATAGCAAATAGAGCAAACATAAAAAAACCTATAATTTACTTTTTGACCACTCAATGAAATAAATTTGATGTGTCAAACTTCTCTTTCACTAAATAAAAAATGTAAAAATGTAAAAAATGTAAAAAATGTAAAATAAGTTTAGTGTATATATATATATTTATACATTTTACATATAAACCCATACTTATAAATGAACATATACATATGTATATTTAGAATTTAAATTTCCTGAACATTTATTTTAATTATTGTTTTTCCAAAAGATTTTTGTAAAGTTCAATTGAGCATGGTTTGCAAGGAATCTTTCCAGCCAGTATAATTACTTACATCATTGTTGGTAAAAATTATGCTAAGCAATTTTACAGGACAAATCATTTTAATAAAGGGATTTGTTCTATGAAGTTTGGTAGACAGGCTACACTTGGGGATCTGGAGGGTTACATGTGGCCTTGAGGCCACAGGTTCCCCAGCTCATTAAACATTAGACAGAAACAGTGAGAGAAGGGAAGAAATAAAGAGAGAGGAAGAGAGAGAGAAAGGAATTGTATTTCAACCATAAGAGCTATGACAA
Organism: Indri indri; assembly: GCA_004363605.1. Lineage (NCBI taxonomy): Eukaryota > Metazoa > Chordata > Mammalia > Primates > Indriidae > Indri > Indri indri. Next base: position 6,985 of record RJWJ010035274.1, read on the forward strand.
AATTTAGAGCCCTCAATTCGGTGGCTTAAAACAAGTGGAATGATATGGATCACTTTATGGTGTGCAGGTTGGTTTTAAATCAACTGGGTCTGGCTTGTCTCCAGACTGCAATCTCTGGCCTTAAATTTCTTGGTTCCAAGCTGCAGACTTGCTTCCAGTATGCTTTTTAGACCAGCAGCTACCTGGGCTACATGGCTGGCTCCACATGTGTTATTCCCAGGCTCAGGTTGAGACATGTCCTTCTCATGGCAGTTGCTGAAATACAATACACCAAGTCCAACTCTGCAAACATATTTTAATTGTGTGCTAATTTCATGCCATCTTATGTTCTGTTGACCAAAGCTTAATATGCTCAAGCCCCAGTGCAAGGGGGTGTGGATATGTACTTCATATACCATGAGGCCATCTTAAGGGTATGAAGGTTTAGTTCAAATATAGTAGACCAAAGATCAGGAAGAATGATTCAATAAATCACACAAGACAGAAATGTTCTAGCTTTTAGTGAGCACCTACTGTGTGTAGGAAATTTTTAAAGAGCATTTTATACACCTGGTCATTCATTTTCCAAACAATCCTCTGTAAAAATTGCCATAGTAATTTTCTATATTACACATGTAGAAATTGGAGCTTAGAAAGGAAATGTGGTTTTCTCAGGGATACTCAATTTTGTTAGCTGTCTTAGTCTGTTCAGGTGGTTATAACAAGTTACCATAGACTAAGTAGCTTATAAATAATAGAAATTTATTTCTTAAAGTTCCAGAGGCTAGAAATTTCAAGATCAAGGTGCTGGCAGAGTTGGTTTATGGTTAGGGAGGGCTTTCTGGTTCATATGCAGCTGTCCTTTTGTTGTGTTCTCGCATAGTGGAAGGGTGAGGGAGCTCTCTCTGGAGTCTTTTATTATAAGGGAGCTTAATCTGTTCATGAGGACTCCACTTTCATGACCTATTCAACTACCAAATGCTCGACCTCCGAATATCATCATATTGTGGTTTAGAATTTGAACACAGAAATCGTGGAGGTACAAAACATTCAGTCTATAGCAAGAATAGCCTTGAGATTAATACCCTGATTCTGCACCACTGGTACTCTGGTGACCTGGAGTCTCAGTATAAAAGACACAGCGACCCCTGAGATCCTATTAGGAAACTTAGCCCTATGCAGTGGTGAAGGGGAAAGGCTTGACTGAGGCTACTTGTCAGGGAAGGGAGGAAGATGTCCTGTGGCAGAAGATACAATCTAGGGAGCTATGTTCCCTCTTGTGCCTTTCCTCACTACTCACCACATTCTTCCTGTCATATCCTTAGTATAAAAATGGGGCTGTGGCAGACAGAGTGTGAGATTATTCTCCTTTCATAGTAGCATGGATAGAATAGATGGTTTTGCATGGGCAATTAGAACCCACCTTGGAATGAATAAAAGCACTTCCCTGCAATGCCTACATCCTGGTCACAGTTACTGTCAAACCCCTCCCTCACCATTCAAGGAGCAGTGCTCCTCCAGTCTTCCAAGGAGGTAAGAAGATATTCAAATGTATAAACAGTCCTTTCAGTCTGATCTTTCTGGAAACACTGATGAATTTTTCTGCTCCCACACAAACGGACTCAGAGTCCTCTTAGGTAAATAGATCAGTAAGGGAAAACCGAGGCACCAACCAGAGTTATCACTCCCTAAATGCTGATAATACCAGCAAAAATTAACACTCAAAATACTAACAATTCAGGAAAAAACAGAGAAACTGCACACTTTGATTGCTTCATATATACAGATCTGTCTTGATTTATAGACCATGTTGACTAATTGTGTTATCCCAAAGTGACTATCCTAAACCAACATTAATGATATACATGCTGACCCTTCAGAAACACAAACTTCCTTATCACACTGACTGCTGCTCACCAATTGTGAAGACTGAGGTGTTGACATTGAAAAATAATCTATGATGAGACCTTTTAATGCCCTTTAAGGCATATGGGATTTACAGGGAATCATGGAGAACACGCTGGTGAATTATACCCAAGGGCGGTTCACAGACATTCACTTGTTGTCCCTCTAGCTAATGAGTGCAGGAATACTCAATAAGTACATAAAATACCAAGTCTAGTAATGTACGAATGTTTACAGTTATAGGCAGTCACTGTAAGAATGGAATTTGTTTTGAACATTTGTGTATAAAATACTTTGAAAACAAATCTAGAATTTCTATAATGTGTACCATAATTAAATCTCATCTGTGGCATATTACATTGTTGAACACTGATTATTACAAGAATTGTTTTATACTTCTAAGTTAGTCATGGGCATAGAATTTTATCAGAATCTGCCTATATCTCCTGACAACTTTCTCATTATTTCAGTAACCGAACTCAGTAAATAATGTATTTTAGGAAATGACTATATTTGCAAATGTATAATGTATACGTATTGTATTTTAAACTAAGTATGTAGAGTGCAGTTTTTCTCTTGTTTGCTCATAATTCTTTCCCTCTGCTGTAGGAAAGAGTGGCCCCATTTTCCTACACTTACACTCTTATCTCAATCCAGATTAACATGGATATGATATCAGTCCTGGCTACAGTTGGAACGAGAGCCTCACCTTTGGTCAATCACAGGATTGTGTCCATTCAGCTACAATGGTTAGTCCAGAAATTAGCATGTAATCCAAGCCAGATCAATAAAAACTAAATTGTGATTTTTTTTGCTGTTGATCTCTATTGGAATTATGATCATGGAATGTAGTACTATAGTGGGAAGATAACATAGAAATATTGATCTACAGATTGTCAACTTGGTTTCCTGATGGAGGAAGCTAACACAATTAACATAGAGCCTAGAATAGAAACTCCCAGGCAGCATTTCCTATATCTAGCTGTACTTAATGATCTGTTCTTGGATCTTTAAGTTTGAAAAGCCAAGGGACTTTTTTTTAACCATTTCGGGTGAACTTCTGATACTTACTACCAAACTAATAACAATGATTTATTAATTTATTAATAACCATGACTTCTAAAAAGGTACAATATATGATAGTTACATGCAATTTACCTTGTTGTCTTATACTAAAATTTGAATATTAATAATAATAAAAACGCCTAACATATGTTATATTTAAATGAGAAATTTTCCTAGAAAAAGGAAAAAATTTCTATGGATAAACTACATAGTAACCAGTTGTGTTGACACTTTACCTCCACCTTGCCCAAAGAGGGTAGTAGTTTATTTTTTTAAAGTAAATAAATTATTAAATACGGCAGGTTTTAAAAAATAACCATTGAATAAAATCTAGTTGTTGAATAAAATTTAGTTTTTTAATAAAACTGGTTGTTGACAATGGTTGCACTGAATTGCTTTCATGTGCATTAACTCAATATCCTTTTGCTGTACCAGATTCATTTATATATATTATTGGTAAATAGAAATATGTGAAAAACTAAAACACCGTTTAAAAAGATTGTTCTTACAATCAGTGAGAAATCTGTTTAAAAATCAAATACTTAGATATAACTTTTTACCTAGTAAATCATAATTTGTAGTAATAATACTAGGTAGGTAGGACATTTGTATGAGCCCTCCAAGTAATTTTGATCCATTCCAGAGTTGAAGGATCAAAGATATACGCCTCAAGATATGTGTAATAAATAGAAATATTAGACAAAAACTTTGAATTCCATATTTACTACCTATTTTCCAGTTGTATTGTCAATTAAATATGTATGGTTGCTACGGTTTGAATATTTGTCCCCTCCAAAACTCATTGGATGTTGATATTTAATTGCCATTTTTATAATATTAAGAGGTAATACCTTGGAGAAGTGATTAGTCCATGGGAGCTCCACCCTCATGGGTGGGGATGGTGCAATTATAGAAAGGTGAGTTTGACCCAGTCTTGCTATCTCTAGTTTTTATTTGCCTTTCTGGCATGTGATGATGCAACCAGAAGGCTCTGGAAAGATGTTAGCCCCTTCATCTCAGAATTCCCAGTCTCAAGATATGTAAGACAATTAATTTCTATTCATTATAAATTATCCACTTTGTAATATTCTATTATAGCAGCACAAAATGGAATAAAGCAATAATTTAGAAATTTAAGTAACTTGATCAACAGTTCCTAAAATTAACATTAAAAGAATAATTGTATAAATTATAAATTGTATAAAGGTCTATTTCTATTGACTTTTAATGTTTTAGAGCTATCTATAAGTCTTTTCGTCGATATTACATTATTTTGGTTGTTGCACTCTATGTTTGTATTCACACAATTTTGTATCATAATATATACTGTAGCTCTGAGGCTATATACTTCAGTTTACCTTTCTTGAATAACATTTGGATTCCTGTGACATTTTTTAAAAAATCGATATAATTATTGTGCTTTCTGAAATGTTTTTAACATTTTGGGTATGTCAATAACTTCTCAAAATTTAATATGAGGAGGTAAGATGCCACCATTTCCTCCTTCCTCCCCCAAAAGAACAATAATGTTTACCACACTATCTTCTTTTTATTGAATTTTTAAAATATAAGATAAAATAACAAGCACTCTGATAAATGAGAGTTTATCATTTACCAAGATTTAAAACAGATTTCATAAATTCATAATCTTTGAAGTTGCCTACTCAGAATGTAGTTAATTTGATTTTATAGAAAGAAACATCTCACTTCCAAGTTAACGCAAGATGCACAAACACATGCACACACATTACTTACATTTAACAGATTTTAACACATTGGGATCTTTGAGACTGTTTTGCTGCTCTAACAGATTCTTTCTAGAAAACTCACTATTATTTTCTTACTTCTACTTCAGTATAGTCCCTGTGCTAACTGATTATTTATACTGACCATATATATCCCTTCAAGTCAAATTTAACGGGTCACTTACACGTCAACTAAATATGTATCAATTTTAATGACGTTTTGCTGCTGCCTTAATAATGGTATTCTTGTAATAACTAGGTAACTATATTGAATTATCTTTGGTTCAATATTAGAAAATATTTTATTCTTCAATAAAGGCCAATTAAATTTAGAAAATGTAACATAAGTCTCAATAAAGTAACATGTTTTGGGATCGGACTACAAGAATATATTATGTTTTATGGTTTATAAACTTGACTGATAAAGCAAATCACCTAAGAGATTTGTTAATAATACAGATTCCCATGGTACAACCCAGGTTTAATGAGGCTGAATCTCCAGGGAAGAGGCATGGGAATTCTGTTTTTAATAAATGTCTCTGATGATTTGCATAATTAGATGATTATATTTAAAACTGAAGTTCAAGGTTAGATGTGCCTCCTGACTGACAATAATAAGTTTGAGGGGTTGTCCTGTGTCATGCTAACATATTTAGTTTTCACAGTAAATGAAGAATCATTGAAATATTTAGGTTATAAATGAATGAGCAAACATGTACCGTAAAAAGATTACTCTGACAGCAATATGACAAATGGCGGTTGATACTAGGGACAAGAAAGCAAATAAGTGACACCTGTTTCCCAGATGTCCAGTGAGGTGGACTATAAGAGGACAGTGACTGGGGCACCTTCAAAAGAAGGGAAGGTTTGGAAAGACATGAGGAAATAGCTTCAACCCAAACTGCTGATGAGGTATTAGGGATAAAAGTGAACTACTGCATTAGTTTACTAGTGCTGCCATAACAAAATACCACAGAATGGATGACTTAAACAGCAGAAGTTTATTTTCTCACAGCTTTGGAGGCTCAAAATTCAAGATCCAGCTGTCAACAGTTTATTCTGAGGCCTCCCTCCTTGGCTTGAAGATGGCCACCTTCTAACTGTGTGCTCACATGACCTTTCCTCTATGCTCTGGTGTTTTTGTTTGTGTTCAAAGGTCCTGTTCTTGTAAGAACACCAGTCAGATTGGATTAGGTCACACCCTATAGGTCTCATTTTAGCTCAATTATTTCTTTAAAATCCTCTCTCCACATGCAGCCACATTCTGACATACTTGCATTTAGGACAACTACAGCATATTAATTTGGAGGAGGGGCATAATTCTGTCCATACCATGTATGAAGTGCAGAAAACTTTAAAAATGATGGCTTTGATAGTTTAGTAGATGTCAATGTACTTTTCCAAGATAAGGAAAACATGTAGAAGATAAAGAACATGGATAATAAAGTCCACTTGAATATATCAGGTTTGAATTGCTTATGGAAAATTAAAGCAGCGATACTGGGAGACTATATACACATATATGTAGGAATGTGTGTGCCTCTGTGCGTGTGTGTGTGTGTGTGTGTGTGTATTTGTGAGTAGGTTGGCTATATATATAATAACATTGCTACATTTGAAAATACATTATAAAAGGAAGGAAAAATCAGATAATCAATAGCTCTTGTATTTATATTTCGAAATATCCAAAAGTGTTATCAATGATTAAATTAAGGCTAAATCCTTTTCCCCATCATCCTCATTAGTTGTACAACCAACAATTTTAAACCCCTCTAGTGAGAGAGGCTTAACTGCATACTTCATTAACTTAAGCTTAGACATTACTTAGCTATTCTGGTTTGCTGCTTTGTGTTGTTCCTTATGTGTAACTGGATGAAAATACACAGTTAGGTATTTCTGTACTAGCAGAATCTCTACTGCCTTGATTGTCTTTCTAGAGAGAAACCTGTTTCTCAGCCAAATGACATATTTCAAGTTTTTACATTTTTTGTAATTAACCCTTCCTTAAATGATTTAGTTTGAATAAGTCATCTTATTCAACTAGAACATGCAAGACCATCTGATGCAACAGCTTTTCAGTATGAATTAGTGTTACAAATGCATGCTTACATGAGAATAAAATTTCAATCAAAAAAATCAAAGAACTCAGGAAATATTTTAGACCTCAATTTGTGACAGAATCATATATAAAGAAATATTGGGCACAAAGTATTCAGAAAAATATCTTAAGATTAATAATGTGCAGCAATTTTTTTGCCCTAAAGTATAAGAGAGTCATGAGGAGTTTATAAGCCGTTAGTTTGCAAAGGAATACCAGCAATACAACTCTATGCACTAATATATTATTATTGTGAGACTACCTCTTTATGCATGAATACTGGTTTATTTATACAAGCAGCTTATTACTTTTAATGAAATATAGTCTTGATTGATAGTCAAAAGCAATCTAACATTTCTCTGTTCTCAAGTGATTTTTACAAGGAAATTTTTAGAAAGTTATGTAGTGAAACATCTTTCTTGTCCTGGGATTTTGCATTATTCCTAAATTTCTTTTCTTGAAAAGAAAATACCAATAATATTATCTATATTATTACACCCCTCCCCTCAAAGAAAGTTAATACATTGCTCTCAGTTCATGCAAATTTAGGTGGAAATTTTATAGATGCATATAGGTATATCTAAACAGTATGTATATGTATATACACATATATGTGTGTACTTACATTTATCATTTGTGTTTAATATTGCATCTGTATTTATTATCATCTACTTTGAAAATGTTCTTTTTACAATAGTTAAAACTTCAATTTTAAATTTTATTTATTAAAGATGCCTTATTTTTGTTGACCTTGACTTTCAGATCAGGACAATTCAAACAAATATAACAAGATTATAAGGATTTTAATATTAATGGAAATATTATTTGATTTTTATGTTCATTTTTTTCCACAAAGGACATAAACAATTAATTATCAAAGTGAAAAAAAAAAGGGTACCCTACAAATTTCTTGTTATGATTCATCTGAGACCATCTGCACGGTAGCAGTAAATCACGAAAAAAACATGCCCACATGTTTTTTCAAAATGTAATTCAGTCTACTTTCTCCACCAAACTGTTTTTCACTTCCCACTGATGATGATTATATTTTATTTACATATATGTGATGCAAAGATTATTGTCTTTACAATTGCAGTTAACTGAAAATGGTTCCTTGATTATAACTCCCATTGCTTTAGAGTCACCTCCATACCCTTCGTGAACCAGGTCTCTCTATCCTTTTTGGATAAAGTTGCAGAATATTTTCTGAATTTTTATCTTAGTGTTTATTGTATTTGGTATTTTTCCTCATTCTTGTACAGCCGCAGAACTAACCCATAGAGTCTAATTTCAACAAGGAGATCAAATCGAGCCGGGAACATGTACGCACATCCTTGCGCCATCGAGTTGCCCCATCATCTGGACAGATTGTCTACCTGGTTGTTTCCAAGACATTGCTGCCTTCTAAATCTAACTGGACAAAATAAAAGCAGGTTTTTGATAGACATTCTTGTGTGGTTTTTTCTGTGTGATTTTGCAATAGCATTAAGAATTAAAATATTAGCTGCTAATATTAAGAAAAAAACAGGGTCTAACAGCATTGTTTGGCCCAAATTTAGAAATCGCGCATAGATAAATAAATGTTCAGAAAGGTTTAGTAACATATTTAGAGTTGCTGGGTCCAAGTTAGAAAATATCACTTTCACATGTTTCTACTCCATGATTCTTTTTCCAAATATAAGTCACTTCCTCTACGAAAGGGAAAGCTTTGCTGACATGGGTTGATACGACATGGAATCTTCTTTTTAGTTGTCTGGGGAGGCCATATACTGCTGTTTCTGCATTGATTATTTTGAGCATAATATTATTTATCATGAATCTTTTAGTTTTAGGCTAGATCTGTTATAGGCTGCCTTAAAAACCAACCTTTGCTTTTTGTTAAGATTCTGCATATGTTTTAAGGTTTCAATAAATATGAATTATGTATATAAACTTTAAATAGTGCCAATCCAATTTAACTCAATGGGAAAAAATGGTCTTTGTGTTAACATAGAGTTTTATAGTTATTTGCCACTCACTTTCTGATCTTTAGTGTACGGTAATTATTAACTATGAAATGTCTGATTTCCTTAAGTACTAAGTTTGACAGTTGATGTCTCTGACTTTGACATTGGCACTTTTTTTTTTATTGTGAAGGTACATCCTCATTCTTTCAAACACACATTTTGACTTGTGATTATCTTTCACATTTTTTTAGAGCAATTTTTCTGAAGCCATGGATAAGTCAAAAATCATGTTATTTTCAAATACGTGTTCTGTTGTGGAACCAATGCAGAGCAGACAGTTTGAAATATCAATGAAGTGTTTGGGAAGGATGTGGTTAATGAACTCACAGTATGTTCATGGTTCAAGTTCCATTCTGGTGATTTTAATCTTGAAAATAAGCCACGTGGATGACCTGATACCAACGTGGATAATAACAGCTGAAAGCTGTAGTGGAAGCAAATCCATCTCGATTAGCGGAATTAGATGAATTAGCAGCAAAGTTTGACATTACTGTTCCAACAATATTGGACCGTTTGAAACAAATTGGCAAGGTAAAGAAGCTGGATAGGTGAGTTTGCATGAGTTAAATGAGCATCAGAAGAGAAATCATCTCCAAGATTGTCTTTCTTTACTGTCACTACATAAAGGCCAACCATTTCTATACTATGTCGTTGCGTGTGATCAAAAATGGATTGTTTTTGACAATCGCAAGCATTTGGCACAATGGATGGATAAAGATGGAGTTCCAAAACACAGTTCCAAATAGAATATTCATCCCAAAAAACTAATAGCTTGTGTTTGGTGGTCCAGTGCTGACATTATCCACTACAGCTCCCTGAAACTTGGTCAAGTGATAACAGTGGCTGTCTACTGCAACCAATAGGATGAAATGATGAGGATGCTTGCAATTAAGCACCGAGATTGTTCCACAGAGACCGGCCAATTCTCTTGCAAGACAACCCTCGACCACATGTTGCACAAACAACAATGC
>RJWJ010035275.1:0-16765 GCA_004363605.1 Indri indri
AAATTAAATTTAAAACAACAGCATTAGGCCAGGCATGGTGGCTCACACCTGTAATCCAAGCATTCTGGGAGGCCGAGGTGGGAGGATTGCTTTTGAGTTCAGGAGTTCAAGACCAGCCTGAACAAGAGCAAAACCCCATTTCTACAAAAAACAGAAAAATTAGTCTGGCATGGTGGCATGAGTCTGTAGTCCCAGCTACTTGGGAGGCTGAGGCAGGAGGATCGCTTGAGCCCATGAGTTTGAGGTTACAGTGAGCTATGACGACGCCACTACACTCTAGCCGGGGCAACAAAGTGAGACTCCATCTCAAAATAAATAAAATAAAATAAAACAACAGCATTGGGATGGTTTGAAAAGGGCTTCTTTTGTGTTGCTTCCTTTTAGCATCCCATGGGTATAATACTCGAAAGAGTGAAGGACATGCTACCTCAAAATATGCCGAATTGGTATATTATTGCAAGTTGAAAGCATTGAAGAAATTCTAGTTTTAGAAAGGGCTAGCTGACCTGTCCCTTCCTGCATGCAGCAAGCCATCCCTCTGGAAGGGGTACCCTCCCTGTACCAGGGTGAGAAAAGAGGCCTATCACCAAAGCCTGGGAACTGGGGACTGCAATGGATCTGAATATACTTAGCAAAGTAACCCTCATCTTCCACGAGTTTCACACCCCCGCCCCCCCAAATATCTCCTGGTGACTCATGTAGAAATTTACCACCCCTCACCAGATCATCTTGGTCCTGTCATTTCTTCTCAAATTTATATTCTTTGTCTAAAAAGTATAAAATCATCTTGCTTTGGCCACATCTTGGGACTTCACTCTCTCGTGCTTGTGAATATCCCCATATCCACGTAAAACTAACAAAATCTGTATGCTTTTCACTTCACTTGTTAATCTGCCTGCTATCAATTTGGTTTCTAGATCCACACGAAGAGCCCACTCAGAGCTAATGATGGGGGTGAGGGGGACAACAGAGGTGATCTCTGGCACACTACATACCTATTCCAGAGATGCTTCCATTCCCACCTTGCTAAGACATATTGCATGCATCTGTGGGTTCTGGTTTGGATATGATTTCCAGTAAACATTTTTTTTCTTAAATCACTATCGATAATGGAAAGGATAAATACAAAAATTTACATTGAAAGAATCTCTGTGGAAGTTACAAGTTGTGGTTTCAGATCATTCTGAACACTAGAATATATGTACCTGTTACTTGTTTTGACCAGGAAGTATGATTAAATGTAATTAAAAACATCAAAAGCAAAGATTTGGGTTATGGATCAGAAATGTTTACTCTGTGAACCTGAAGTGAACTTTGGATCTTTTTTCTCCTTGCAGCAATACAGCCGTGGTTAATTGTCAACAACCCTTGGACTCCCTTGAACCCATTATCATATCCTTCGAAAAGCAGCACCTCTCATTCCTCCGTGCCGCCCCCAACAAGCCACATAGGAAAGCAACCAAGATTCTATATATATATGTAAGTTTTATTTGTAAATCCACATTTCTTAGCTGAGAGTCACCTATATTCTGCAGAAGTTTCTCTCCCTTACAATATTTAGACTGGCCAAAAACCATGGGAAATGTCCTTGGCTGGAGCCACGGTAAAATTTTCCTTAATGTTTATGAAAGCACTCACTCACCAAATTCTTGTGATAAACTTCAGCATGAAGTTTCAAAGTTCAAATGCCCATTCCTATGAGAGATAAGCACATATCACAGCGCAGGGCAGGACAGTTATTGTGGCTCATGACAGAAAAAAGTGAGGGGGCGGAGGAGAGGGTCGTGTCTGCTTTATACACATATTGTATTTTTAAACAGAACCTGGCCAATTGGTAACAGTCATTGAACTACTTATTCTGCTGGAGAATGAACATTTGCCTTCGCCCCCCTAAGGTTTGTCCTCTTTTCTCTAATTCTTGGAAATATTTTAAAATTCTGCCAGGGTTTTTGTTCTGCCATGAATGAACTCATTAGCTATGAAATTTCCTATGGAAGTTACTTACCTCACTTAAGAAGTACTGACCTGAGGTACAGCAGGAAAATTCAGGGTAAATAAAGGTTTCACTTTGCATTTGAAAAGCAAAGAATAGCTTTTATTGGAAAAAGCAGGATAAAGACATTTCCATATATGGTCATGTGAATTTACCATTCGAATTGGGGGAGTGGAGTTCAGTCACATGTTTTACACTGCTGAAACAGTGAAAGGAGCAGTCTCTTTCAAGAAAAGAAAAACGGAATACTGTGTGAGAGCAACAGAAAAAAAGCTAAGTAGGAGATGTGGATGCTCTTTCAAAGTCAGCATAACATTTACAGTCTTGACATTTCCTTTCAGAACAGATTATTATAATATAGCAAGAAAAATAAAGCAGCTGTACATCATAAGTTGGTCACAGTGACACTCATAGAAAATACCAGAAGTTGCTGTAAATGGGAAAATGCCAAAAATGTATCTATCCAAGGAATGTCAGAATGCCCCTTCTTTATCCTGCTAAAGAGCTCTAATTTATCCTTCAAGTCTTAGCCCAAAGCCTGAGAAAGCACTGCTGATATTGCCAAGAAGCACCCAGTGTCTCCTTTGTGCTCCCTGGCACCCTGCCCATGGCTTCATTATAACATCGACCATTCTTTAGGGATCATTTATACTTCTATTGCCTCCTCTCCGAGACTGTCAGGATTGTAACTTGTTCTTCTTTGTATTCTCAGTGTCTAGCAAAGGGAACAGGCATCTATCTATCCATTTAATTAAGCTCTGCTAAGATGCTTTAAGTAGAGTCAATTGTGTCTGCACGTTTTGAAGAATATATAAAAATCTGTGAGACACTTCAACAAAGATAGAGTAGATATCCTTCTGCTACATACAGATAAAAATCCTGGATATCATATATAGAACAAACATAAGAAGACTCTGAATGGCAGAGAAGGTAGATAGGCTAGGAACCTTGGAAACTGAGGAACAACACTGTGATGAGTTCCCTGAGCTTCGGTTTTTTTTTTTTTTTTTAGCTCATATATCTCAGACTTGGCACTGAAGAAGTCAGCAACCTGGAAATGCCAACGAGTGCAGATAAAACAAATAAGTCCCAAGAGAGGCCTATTCTCTCTCTAGCCAAAGGTCCAGCAAATGGGTAGACTAGCAAGAACAAAAACTGCTCTATCCCAAGAAAACACCATGGAAAAAAACATGGCCTCACCTAGCCCAGCAAAGGTTCAGTGGGGAGCCCAGATTTCCACTCTTACCAGGCTGTAAAGAGGTACCCCAACTCCCCTGCCAGGGTGGTGCCAAAGAAGGCTGAGTAGGGAACTGGGAATTTCGTCCTTTGCTGGTAATAATGATACCTTTTGGGTCAATCCTGTCCCATAGCATCAGTGGAGACCATAGGGAGTATGAAAAGGGACCCCACATCCTAGCCATGGAGGCAGCAATAGAGGCCTCCTAAGGAGGTGAATTCCCACCCTGCCCAGCAGTAACAAGGGGCCCCTCATACCCAAGTGTCAATGGAGACTGAGTGGGGAACCTGGACTCCTAGCCACACCTGGAAATAATGAGGCAGTTCCCCCAATTTCCCTGCTAGGGTGGTGTCAGAGAAAGTCAGCTAAAGTAGAAGTTTAAATAAGATCCACAAGCTCATAACATAATACCTAAAATATCCAGCTTTCAATTAAAAATCATTCATCATACTAAGAAGCAGGAAAATCTTTTTGAATGAGAAAAATACCATCAATAGAGGCAAACACTGAGATGACAGATGTTGGAATTATCTGATTTTACAGCAGCCATCATAAAAATGCTTCAACGAGCGATTACAAATACACTTGAAAGAAATGAAAAAACAAAAACTCTCAGAAAAGAGATAAAAATTCACAGCTAATAGAAGATATAAAGAAGAACTGAATGGAAATTTTAGAAATAAAAAAGACAATAACTAAAATATAAAAATCAATGAATGGACTCAACAACAGAACAAATTTAACAGAGGAAAAAATCAGTGAACTTGAAGACAGAACAATAGAAATTACCCAATCTGAACAACAGAGAGAAAAAAGACTGAAAAAAATATTTACACAGAGCCTCCAGAAACCACGGGACTAAACCAAAACGAATTAAACTTTTTAAGCTATTAAATAATTTTCAGCTGCAAATTATATTATTTGAAGGTCTTTGTGGCCAGCCCTTAGGTTGTTGAAGAGTGATCATATGAAGGACATATAAAAATCTTTGGTATACTAATATTATATCTCAATAGGACCCAGATAACTTAAAAGTTAATGTAGCCTGTGAACTAAAATAAAATTTTAAGTCTCACCCGCCACCGGCTGACTAAACGGACCCCTTGTGACCAAAGGAATATCCTAAAACTCAATTGCCTGCCAGAAGGAAGGAGGTCAGACATGCCTTATCATGCCCTCTTCCCTTCTTGGGGACATCCTTACAATCCATTAACAGGCCTAAGGGTATGCAAGACAAACCTGCAGGTCCTCAATTTACACAACAAATATATGTCAGGTGGCTTATCTCTGATAAACAGCTCCTTATGTTGAAACATTCCAAGCCTTTAGACAAAGCTTCATGTCTTTTTAACCTTTAACCACCTATAACCTGTAAGGTTTCCCCCCCCATACACACACACACACACACTTCGAGATGGCCCACCTTTTCGGGCCAAACCAATGTATGCCTCCCATGTATTGATTTATGACTTTACCTGTAACCTCTGTCTCCCTAAAAGGCATAAAACCAAACTGTAACCCAGCCACACTGAGTCCACTTGCTCAAGGCCTCTTGGGCATGGCTCCGGGTCATGGTCCTCAAATTTGGCCCAGAGTAAATCTCTTTAAAATTATTTTACAGAGTTTGGTCTTTTTTTCCATTGACAAGCCTTTGAAGGTTCACAGGTAAGGACAAAAGGGTATAGTCAACACAGTGGGGAAATCAAGTTCATTGGGCCATTTATCATGTCCACCAAGAAGATATGAAGAGATTAGTAACATATTCTCTTCAAATCTATGAAACTTCAAAATAAACCATTCAATACAAAACAGCTCTGCTGCGGGTGGGGTCATTCTTGTGCACAGAGGGAAACATTCCTATCATGCCAATGAAAAATGCCTCCTGTGTGCTGACAAGTTCTCTGAGGTTTCACCAAGGTAAGACACAATTTTAACAGCCTAAAAGACCATATTTAAAGCCATTTTCAACCTATGTTAACTGCCAATGAGCAGGATGGAAATATTTTTCTTTTTTTATACAATTGTAGAGTAAGATTTTTTCCTAGGTAGGTATACTCAACTCACAGATCTTCCCTCAAAGTTTAACTTGTTTGAACCATTAAATCTGAAGAAATCCAATCACAGTTTTAAAAAACCCACAAGATTAATAATTTGGCTTTTGAGGGGGTATACAGAAAAGGTTGAAATAGGGTCTCATAAATATTTTGGCTTCCATTAACTTTTGTTTTTTTTGATTAAAACTATAGGAAATGAAACTCCAAGTTAAAAGGAATACAGAACCACTTTTAAGTCTTGTAAAGACAGTAACGTAACATGGACAATTCCAATTCTATTAATTAGCCTAGTTAGTGTTTGCCAATGCCATCGAGGTTTATTACCAATAATAAGATTCAAAAATCTGGTGTCCAGACAATTTGTTCACAGCCACTTCTCCCTTAAGAGAAGTAGAAAAGCAGTTTTGGGTACGGTCTGTCTTTATTCCTCAAAACTTGAATATGTACAATTCTTACACATTCAAACATGCGCAACTCAATAGGAACACCCTCCTACTGCTGTGCCGAGTCCACGAGTTTCCCTGAGATGTATGTCTGTATCACAGAGGATTCCATTCTAACGCTGGTAGACAGGTTCCCGAACAATGCAATAGTGTGGATAGAGGACTGTATAAAATATAAGGTTCTCTCAAAAAGATTTATGGTGTTTTTGGAATAAAAAATATTAGTCTTCTTGGCTAAATGTTGGTAAATGTGTTTTCAACTTTAAAATGTCTGAAACTGGCTCTTTTCTTTGTTGATAGAAGCTGAGTCCAGTGATATGCTCAACATCTGTGATCCGTGCTCTGTGTAACATAAACAACTCTTCAACCCATGAGGATTCGTGCTTTCCGTGCTATGAGGATGGGAAATAAAAAAGAAAAGTCACTAGAGAATAGTCAGTTCACGTCTATAAGCTCTCCATTTCCCCAGTTCAATCATTTATGACATTTTGGCTCTGAAGTGGCAGAGGCCACATCACTTGTTAGATATAATCCCCACTCTTGAGAAGTTCACCTTCTAATATACACCATGCATGAGTGTTTAATTGGGAAATTAAACAAATTTGGGAAAAAGAAATTATACCTGGTCATACACTGTATAGGTGCAAGAAACTTCAACAGTGCAGGGTTAAAACAAATATTGGAAAACAGAAACCAAATGGCATGGTAGAAAGAATATGGGAATTAACATAAAGAAAGTTGGATTTGAGTCCTGGTTCTATGACTAGTCTATCAGGTAAACTAAGGCAAGTCATTTAACATGTGAGTTTTGCTTTCCTTACTTGTATCCTGTTTATGGGGTTATTTTGAGGATCAAATGTAATGATGTGTGCAAATGTACTACACAAACACTAGTTCTTATGAGAATATGTTATCTACATAGTTGCATGAAGAATGGGTTGGGGGAATTTCATTTCTGGTGACAGGGTAAGTAAGTCTTAGATGGTATAAGAAAAGAATGAAAGGTAGATATTTGGCAAATGGAAGCAGAGATGGTAGTTGAAGCAGGTAATAAAGGTGGAAATCATACATCCATGTGTCAGTGTAAGTTTTTCTGAAAATGGCCGTCGGAGAAGATGAGATGAAGAAAGTATCTACCAGTTGGTGGGCTGTGATTGTACTTGAAAGACATCCTTCAATGAAAGTTCATATGCCCTTGAGACGTTATTAACGTTATTAACGTTATTAACGTTATTAAACTTGTAACTATAGACTTCACATAAAAAACAGACCAACGACCTCCATTTTCCTGTTAGCCTCCAACCACCCACTATCCAATACTCAGTCTCCCTCTTTGCAGCAATCCTTAGAGACAATTCTTTGGCTCTAAGGGGAACAGCCCCAGACTCAGTGGACTAGTTGACCAGTGGGTAACTGCCATCTCTTCCAACATTCACAGGAACAGACAAAAAGTACATGCAAGCAATCTGTTCTCTCAGGCCAATATCCAAACTAACCCTTCACTACTTCAGAGGTGAAACAGAAGGCATCAATAAATATGTATGATGTACCTTAAAATAATCCTCTCGCTGGTTCAAGTCCAATATTTAGTATCTTCTAGGCATGTTGCCGTTGTAGATTTTGATAAAACGTTTCATTTAAGATAGCGGCATAATAGCTTTTGGAATGGTAGAGTTGGAAAAGGAACTCAGTGCCTAACTCATAACACTTAACATCATTTTGGTCAATGAGACATAAGCACAAGCCTATGGCTGCCTTTTTTATTTTGGGAGAGAGGACAGAATTAAGACATGATATGTAAAGAAAGAGACGTCATCTTTAGCCCATGAAGGCCAAAGCCACATGCTAAGAGCAGTAGAGCAGAAAGACAGGAAAGGTCTGGGTCCCTAATGGTGTCACTGACCCAAAGCACCATCACAAGACTCCACACAGCTGGACTTCCTGTTCCAGGAGAAACCCCTGACTTGCTTAAGTCATTACAGTGGGGTTTCTGTTATTTGCTGCAGAACCCAACTCTAACTAACACACCTAATGACAATTTAATCTCTCAAACAACAGAAAGTAATGAGGAAGGGAGTAGTTGGTATGTGTCCAACAGTGCCCCAATATTGACCTTTTAGCAGAGTTATATGCTCATCAGGCATCTAACCAGTTAAACTGCTATTTAGTATTTGATTCTGAAGAATAAAGAAAATTAACTTAAAGAGAAATGTGTTCTATCAGGTATAGTCAAATAATTCTGAAAGGTTATCACAGAAACAATAAAGGGAAGACATAGCTTCATGAATTTTAATGACCACTACATAAAAACACTATTACATCAGGGATGGCAAATGGGTCATTGTGTTCCCCTCCCGAGCCCATAGCAGAGATTACTGTTTTGTTCATGGCTGTGTCCTCGGTCCCTAGAGGATCTGACAACAAATGTTTGTCGAAGAATGGATGGCTGGCTCAAAAAAGTGATGAAATCAATGAATAAATGTAGCACTCTTTCCTGCTGAGCTCAGACTGGGTCTCAAGATCCTTTTGACCACAGAACTCCAGGTATCCACCCATTCACTGGGACTGGTATGAAAGCTAAATCTTTTGCCAACTCAGGTCTAGACTTACTTTGTGTAACTTCAATGGAGAAAAAAACAAAGGAAATGTGGGAAGGACTCTGAAAGAAAAACATTTTGGCTCACAATAAGGAAAAACTTTAAAATTGCTGAAGTTTTATATAGTTTTAATGTTCAAATCTATAATTTAGATTTTTAAAATTCTGAGCAAATAAGATAATATAAAACAATTGTTTCCAATCACTAGAATGACAATAGAATAAGAAAAGATTTTTATAATAAAATGCAACAGAAAATTTATTTGAAATGCTGTCTAACTACAATTTTAAGACTAATTTATAACAGTGCTGATACTTTTGGAATTATAAATCCAGTTTTGAAACAAATGAAAATTCACCCTTCACATAAGCCTAGAATTCAGTGTCTGGGCTGTACACAGTTTGATTCTGATCTGATTTTTAGTGTCTCTGATAGATAAGGGTAGTCTTCTTCAAAGATGTCATCTTAAAGGATCAATTTAAAACTATTTTGCAATTCCAAAGTCCATGTGTATCCAAAAGTTCTGTTTTCTGCCACAGTAATGTCAAACGTAAGACACATACACAAATATACATACGTTTATATTTTCAATATATAAAATGAACGTACAAAGGCTACTTACCACACAGTTCTCACTGTTATCGGCTCTGTGAGGCAAAATGAAAGCTAAGGTATCTAAGTTTTCACAGTGCAAGGGAATCTGGGAGTTACTTTTACAACTTGTTAGCACAATGAAGAAGTGAGTTGGAATCAGAATTTCTTGATTACGGATGACTCTGACGTTTCTGAAAAATATGTCAATATTCACTTTTAAAAAGAAATAACTACCTTCCTTTTAACGCATATTTCAGCAGAGTAAGTTTTTAATACAAGATATCTAAAAATCAAATTCAGACAAATAATTAAATTTATTGTAAGAAGTTAGTAATCAGAATGCTTCAACATATTCTGCCAGATTGAGTAATAATTAGAAGACAGATAAACACAGTCCGAACAATTTTTATTTTATGTAGAAAAGTATTGAATTTTGAAATTTTTTTTTCTAGTTTTACCTAAAGACACTGGACTTGAGACACTAAAGAAAATACCATTTTTTGAAAACCTATAACGAAGAGTCTAAACCATTATTGCTAGTCTTTTAAATTCTATGCCATTATGAACAAGTAATGGGCAGAGAGTGAACTGGTTAGGAATGTCTTATTCCTGTTCCTTCGGACAGGGCATGTTGTGAATTCTCCTTTAACTGCATATTCTCTCTTATCGTAATGACTTAATTTTTTTTAGTTGTAGCATATTATCAAAGACTTCCCAAGCATCTTTACCTCACTGTAATTCTCCTATTTTCTTTCGTTTTAAAGCTGTGTGTGTTTTTTCAGCATCTTTCAAAATTTAAGGTAGTGGAATCATTGTTTTCAACTATGATCGTATGTGGAATCATAATATATAAAATAGATTTAAACAGAGGGTACCGGTTGAAACTGAGTAGGATGCATATGAAGTTCTCCTTCACCCACTCTAGTGCTATACCCTGTGAGGGACCTTTATGCCTCAAGGGCTATAATAAAAAAACTGCAATTTACAAACTGATGTGCTCTCAGAGATATGCGTGTAAGAAAGAAAGGTATGCACATATACCTAAGTCAGCTTGGGAGAGTAGGAAAGTTCTCAAGAGAAGGGCTGAACCTCTGTAAAGTCTTAGGTCTTTTTCTTATAGCCTTAATAGCAAAATTGCTTCAAAAAAATCTTGTAAACGTTGTTTTCATAAAGATCAACCAGTTTCTAGAATGTTCTCCCTCCCTCCCTCTCTCCTTTTACAAAAACAGCACCACTGATAGTTTCCGCAAGATGGTTGCTCTATCATTCCCCTCCAGCCAGAGTTGGGTAAAAGCCATGACATTTGACCAAAGTCTACCAGACTTGAAGCACTACAGTTTTTAAACCCTGTTCATTCCTAGACTCAGGGTATCTGTAGCCACACCATATTATCCTTCATCTCGCTGACAGTGTATGAAGACTGCATCTTAACAATTAGCCACACAGAGATCTTCAACACTGAGTTCCAGCACTGAAACTGAGCTCAAGTATTACTCAACTAAACTGAATGGGGGTAAAACACAACTTCTTTTACCTAAAAAAATATTTTACTGAACATTTAGCAAAACATCAAAATTAATCCGATATCTCAAGAGGCTCCCAGTGTAGTCAGAAATGTCATGTACATAAATATGAATAGTACCAGATAAAAAAAGTTCTGCTGACTCAACTGGATGGTGATCCCATTTGATAGTTACTATTTTTTTTTTGAGATGGGGGTCTTGCTATATTGCCCAGGCTGGCCTCGAACTCCTGGGTTCAAGCAATCCTCCACCTCAGATCTCCTGAGCTGGGATTACAGGTGCACACTCCCATTCCTAGCTCTATAGTGATTTTTAAGAGTAATGAAATATGTTCTTACTGTCTCAGAGTCTCTGGAGAATCATAATGTCCATCATAATCAGAGTCAAACACAGGACCGCTGACAACATTGACACCATTTCTTTCTTCCGCATACCTCTGCAGTAGGGTGTCATGAAAATAGCGCCATATAACTGAAACAAGAAGGAAGACAGCGTAGTCTCAAAAGAACAAGGTACCATGTTGTCATGTGAAATAAATTAACACTCTAATTCAAAATTAGCATTAGTAACAATTAGAGATAAAGTCAAGTTTGGCTTTAGTCTTTGTGTGAGGCCAAAAACCCATTGTTCAGCTTTGGCCTTTGGAAGGACTAATAGGCAAATGTTGAATCCAACTCTATTTTAGACATCCCTGAACAAATGCATCATGACGAACATGTGTTCACATATCATCATTAAGCATAACAACATCACAAATAAGATATGTTATTCAGATTTACTATTAATATCTGAATATCCCTTTAAAATAATCACAACTATTCTAAATGTAGAGTAAAAATATCCTTATATGCTCATATTTTGATATTCTAAACATCAATTTAAGTGTATATTTATTCTTCTAAGAGTCAAATGCTACAATAGTTAATGATGATGTAAAATTTATTCATTTTAAAAACAAAAACAATTATCAAGAACTTCCAAATAGTTAAATAGGGAAACAGACTGA
Source organism: Indri indri (assembly GCA_004363605.1). Taxonomy (NCBI): domain Eukaryota; kingdom Metazoa; phylum Chordata; class Mammalia; order Primates; family Indriidae; genus Indri; species Indri indri. The sequence continues at coordinate 11,448 of RJWJ010035275.1, forward strand.
AAGTTATTATAAGTGCTAGTAGACTGTATTAGCTAGATAACTTTATGAAGAAAATCATATACTTTTTCACCAAAAATATTTATAAACATTTAAATACAAAGCAGAATACATATTGGAATATATAATAATTCTAATATTTGTAGAATTTTTGTGTACTAGTATTCTCAAAGTTAAACAAACCTTTAAGAGTATATTCGATATTTATTCATTTAATTTAGACCATTAAGTCTATTACATGTAAATTATACCTATATGTACAGAAATTCATTAAAATCATAAAATATAGAGTTAAAATTTTTTACCTTGAAAACTCTGGTACATCGGTACTATATTAGTAGAAAGCAAAGCTTCAGAATATATTTGACTTGAATTTTTACTTAGTTCTACAAAGAACACAAAAAGGAAAACTTTATAGTCTCTCGTGGTGTGGGGGGAAGAATTTTAAAAAATTAGCTGAGTATCATCTTAAACCTGTAAAACTTTCCCAGGTACTGAGTCAAGGGAAAATGTAATTGTGTTTGGTCAAGTTCTTAAAAAAATAAAATATTTAAATCTTTTCATTTCAAGTTGAATTCATCAAAGAAACAAAAACTTTAATAAGAAGAGCCCCAAATGAAACATATTCAAACTTTACCTTATGTGCCTTATTTCAACTAGAGTGAATAATGTTGACAATCTTCTTTCCTTAAACTTTTTCATAGTGAAAAGAAAAAAGAGAGTTTCTGGCTTCAGAACAACACTTACTACCCAGAAAAAACATCATGGGATGTCTGCCTCGAAATGCCGCACAAGGCTTCTTTGTATGAATTTGAGCCTGGGACCTGGTCTATTTTTACAATGCGATAGCCAAGTTCTGACTTCAGACTCTCACTCCGGGGACTGAACTGGGTGCTGGGGACATTTGAGCACCTGGAGCCTTCTGATTTTTGCCTTTTTAGGCTGGCCCCAAAATGTCTTCTCATTCACATACAAATTTGCCACTTCAAAAAATAGAACACTAAGCTTCAAAAAAGTCATTCCCTAGAGGCTCTGTAACAGTGAGAAAGCCAGCATACTTTAGGCTCTACCTAATTCTCTGACAAATCACATTGTCTTTTTAAGCAACAAAGTTATATCTCCTTCCTAAGAACCTGACATATCCTTCCAATTTCACACAGTTTTCTCAAATTCTGTTTAAAAGAAATGCAGAAAAGAAAGGTAAAGAGTGTTCTACCTACAATATCTGCACTGTATCAACTACCCTCCAAACAAAAGTAGAAAGTTTCATAAAATTCAGTTTTTAGATGATTAAAATTTCTCCCTGATAGTTATATTTCTAATTCACAATTTTCACCAATAAATAAACAAGGTTATGTATATGGCCCCATAAAGTATGATAGATTTATAAACGAGAGAAAACCAAAAAAGAAGAGGATAAGGAAAGGGGAGGTCAGGGGAAGAAGAAACTTACGTGGTGGGGAGAGGAACCCATAACTCACTTTGGCGTTATTTTTATAAAATGAACATTTATGGACAGGACTAAGAGAAATTCGAAAGTCCTGGTAGAGACAATTGGAAAAGTCTTCTGTAGAGAAATTGTCCTGAAGAACAAAGTATAAAAACTATCAGGTGTCAGGCATAGAGAAGAGAAGGAAATTGCTTTACAAATAATTAAAGATGAGCTGTATCATCACAGCATGAAGCTCTAGTTATCTGTTCATGTCCTCAACACTTTTCCACTTTTCTGCTAGTATATTCATCTCTTTTCTAACTGAACTGTAAAAATTCTTTATAATATTAATTGTTAGTTATATATGTACAAATAATCTTGTATTCTGCTGTGACAATTTTGTTTATAATGTTTTTATCTGCACAATCTTAAGCTTTTATATTATAAAATGCTGACTTTTAGAGATCTGAGTCTATCTTCCATCCCCAAATACAAAGCCAAAAGTTGCTGGGGGAAGGGAGGAAAGCGACTGAACAGCAATGTAAAAACCTCAAGAATAGCGATGACTGTGAATTCATGGAGCTTTAATTATATAAGAAAATTAAAAATTGAAACGAAATCAAAGAACACAATAATTAAGGTATTAAACGATAATAAATAGGATGTGGTGCCTACAAAGCGCTATGTAGACTGCTATATATTACAAAGTCAAATTTAAAAAAAGCATTTGAAGTGTTTGAAGGCCATCTTTGAAAATTAAAATCAAAGTTCAAGGAACTTCATAGAAATATATGAATGTGTATATGTTTTTTAACATAGAAATTATGTACATGTACACATGTCCTGTCTTTTTTTATTTAGCAATCTCACTGAGTATTAACCATAGTTATTTTCTAAACCCAAGTGGTACCCCCAACTGTACTCTCTCAAATCCCTTTTTCCCTTCCTTAAAGGCATCCTATAGCTTGCCACTCACTTTCAGTTTCTGCAAGTCTGGTCAGTCTAGTTTAAAATTTCAATTCCACATAAAATCTAAATCTCCTCTTCTCCTCCTTCTCTCTTTCAAGGACTATCTCCTTCACCACTCCTCTTTCTACCACAGCACGTGAGGGGAAGGCTGGTCCTGTCCTGGGGGATCTACCCTCACTTTGTTTCAAGGCCTAACTCCTCTGGTCTTGGTGGTGGACAGGGTTTGGGTTCTGGAGTCTCCCTGGTTTGGGGTGGGGGGTCTTCGTGTGGATGCTCTATGCAGTGATGTCACCAGCTTTGATGGTTTTCTCCCTCAGTGAGAACCCCCTGAGATTTCGGCAGCTGAGGGAAATACTTACACGCACACAGCTATGAATTTAGAAATGAGTAATTGTGCCTGATCCTAATTTCATGACATTATAAATCAGAATCATAACATATTAAAACTAGAGGGAAAAGGCAAGAGAGAATCCTTTACAGCACACCCCTTATTTCACAGAAGAAATTTGTTTTGAGTCTCAAAGTCACGTAGCCACTTACTGGTAGAGCTAGAACTGAATTTTTTTGACTCTCTGTTTGGTATTCTTCTAATTTGGGAACTGATTATAGGGCCAAGGTTAACAGTGAGAAACTATGCTTTCAGTGTTTTGCTTAATGATAATCTGAAATAGCCGCATATAGCTAAAGAGGTGACAAATACTTGCATTTCTGTTGACGGTGTAGGATGTCCACAGGGGCATCTGGATGTCCTGGCTGTACCCACTCACAAACTGGTGCTGGTAAAGGAGGCACACGATGTTTTTCTTCTGGAGAACTCTGGGTCTTCCATAGGGTAAAATTTCATGCTGAATCATCTTCTCTTGGGTCGTAAGGGGAAAATGAAACCACCATTTAAATGCAGTTAGTGTGCATTAAGTGATAATATATAATGTTACACTCATCTAACCCTTTCCTCTACTTAACCATATTGAAAGTTTATTTTTAACTAGTAACGAAACTAATTATAAGGAGCAGAATAATAAACAATTAACAAAACAAATGGGGTTCACTGCAAGTTTTGTCTATAAGGATACTGAAAGGTCAATGTAATATCAAGATATCACACGACAACACTACATGAAATTGCTAGATATTCCAGTTAATGAGAACTTATATTACCAGAAATTCTTTAGCATTATTTTAATTATGAATTCTTAAGGACATGTTCCAGAAAGGAAATTTTCTGGATGCTATGTGTACTTAGAAAACAAAAAAATTCAGAACTGAAATTATGAGATTAAATTGAATGAAACAATAACAATATAGATACTGTTTATTGCCCTTTTTCCAAGTGTCAAGTGCTTTGTAGAGTGCTTTGTATACATTATCTAATTAATTTTTACATCTCCCTATGAATTAAGGTTATAGGAATTTTACAGATGAGGAAACAACAGCTTAGAGGAAATACTTTTTCCATGAAGATACAGTTCCTAAGCTCGTATTCAAATTCAGATCTATGCAATTCTGAAACTGTTATCTTTTACCACAGAGCTACCACAGAGCTATCAAAGTTTTCTCTAATTCCAACATTTATAGTAGGAACTTTATATAGACAGGGGCATGTCAGGATTAATGCAGAATTTACTTCTTTATTCCAGCAGGAAAACAATGTGAGCCAAGGAACTTAAGGATCAGAGTGTAACAACGTGGCTCTCAACATTCAATGCACAACTGAAAAATTTCATCAATTGTCTGCATATTCATAATTATTCAAAAGTTACGAAGAAATAATTTTAGATAGATCAATTTACAATCTCTTATAATTAAGAACCACAAAAACATTTGTAGCCCCTTAATATTTTGAAATTAGAAATAAAAAAAGAACCAGGTGAGATAGGAACATAGGAATTTTAAATGGAAATCTGATTCTCTACTATAAACCTATAAAAGTCTTCAAAATTTCAAAACACCTCCATTGTGTTCATAAAGTATGATTCAGCTTCCACTAAACATATTACATATTATTTCCACTGTACCTTTCTTTCCTTATGACTAACAGCCTAGACTATCAAGCAAAGAGATCTCTACGTTTCATCAGGAGATCCATTACTCCCCTTATGTTATGGTTACTCTCAAATGATGCCCCAAAGCAATTCTCTGGCTGACACTGTCCAGAAGAAGCCTGCTTTCACATTCCAATCTTGAGAGTAACATGCCTTACCTTCTTCCGTGCTCACTTGAAACTGTTTCTCAAAATCCTCAATTGGCAAAATCTATAAAAGTTTATAAAACTATTTTTAAGGATCAAGAGACACATTTTAATTTTGTAACATACACAATTCCTATAGGTTAATCAAGCCAACAGAGAACCAAGATCAATTTACAATAGTCTTGTATTATTAAAAGTTTGGGTTTTTTTTGATGAGGAGGATGAAAGGAGAGGAATGACAGCTACAAAAAGACAGAATTGTTAGCATAAGCCTAACACCAGTAATTAAAAGATAAAAATACAATTGCTGCGTTGTAATTTTTATATATACTATAACAGTCTTTCTTTAAGCCGAAGTCAAGTCTAAAACAAAATGGAAAGCATAAAATAAACTACTCTCCAAATTGCTATCTTTAGGGATGTTATCAATTTTGTTCCTAACTTGTCTGGTATTTTTATCTTCTTACAACTACTATATATTAAAATAGAAGGTAAAAAAACAGTGTACATATCCATTTTGTATCCCCAAAATGGGTTTTTCTCCCTAAATTTATTTTATTGATTGACTAATTGACTGAGTGCATGAGGGAGGGAGTGATTGACTGAGACCAGGTCTCACTTTGTTGCCCGGGTTAGAGTGCAGTGAGGTCACCACAGCTTACTGCAACCTCAAACTCCTAGACTCAAGTGATCCTCCCTCCTGTTTCGGCCTCCCAAGTAGCTGGGACTACA
>RJWJ010035276.1:0-16750 GCA_004363605.1 Indri indri
GTCCAGTAATAGAAAATGCCTAGATAAAATATGATTTACCTGCAAAACAACAGCATGCAGCTATGAAAATAAGGCGTATGGAGATTTGTAATACAATGGAAAATGCTTGTTAGGTAAAAACCAAAAAACTCAGGTAACAAAATTTTATGTTTCATCTCCACTGTAGAAATAAAATAAATATAGAGAAAAGTCTGGGAAAAAACATCCAATAATGGTTGTCTCTGACGGGTAAAATCAATTTAAATGTTATTCCTTATACTTCTATTAATTTTAAAAAAGAAAAATATTTTAAAAAAATTATCACAATAATTGCTAAGCCCAGATGAACATCACCCTATTTCAAATTCAGAAGCCCCATTTTAAATTTTAGACAGCACTGTTTCGATTTTACTTTCTCTATACTTTTCAAATGCAAATTGTTCCCAGTTCCTGGGTGGCTTTGCTTGGTTACCCAGGCACTCTCTGCACATCTGGGCTGCAGAATTTATGTAACTGCTTCTGCCTCTCGCGACAGTCCGAGGGCGGGCATGTGGACACCAGAACCCAACGCAGTGCTGGTTCCTGGTCGCTGCTCAAAAACGCTTAGTGGACAGGGTTGAGGGAAAATAAAGAAAGAAAATACATTTCTCCACTATAGAATCTGCATCCATTTTTGTGAAAGCTTGACATGACCGACAGAAGGTTGCTTACATCTAATGGATCAAAAGAAATGTCATTTGACCACGTGACTGTAACCCTGCCCTGGTCACTTCTGATTCAGGGTTCACAGCCCCTCCCCTGCCCCTTCCTAACACGCACAAATTTGGAAGGCGAAAAAAAGACCTTAAAAGGTAATAACGGCATTGTTAAATCTTTAAAAAGGACTAACTGTTGCCAGCTCAGATAAATAAGATAACGAAGGTCTATATTGGAGCCTGTGGGTTGCTCCGGTGGTTTGAACCAGTGAAGCTCAAGTTCAAGGATGAAGCTACATGTACAAGAACAGGGGAATTCACCACTCAACGGTCTTAACTAGCACACATGTGAGGAGTGGTTATTAGTAGTAGCAGCGCTTTCAAAGAAACCAACCAGACTGGGGGTCTTACTTTAGAGAGGCAATTAAAAGACATGCTAGACTATCGAGATTATTTAATTTTATTACTGCAAAATTTGAGCACCAACCTGCGACTTCTTTCCCCCTTTTTCTAAATATAAACGTTTTTATTTATCATGCTGTTTAGCAATTTGTATCCAACATCTATCAGCAGTCTAGTGGAAAGACCAGAAGTTGTGTTCTACTACTTTCTTCATCGTGACCTCGCAGCCTTGGGCAAACTTTGAGAAAGGACTCGAATGAATGAGCTTAAACTGCAGTGAACTTCAGTAGACTACACGACGGACATTCTAATTGTGAAGACTGAGACACTGAAATGGAATCTCAAAGGGATTAGTACGTCCATCATCTCAGAATCTTTGAGGAACATGCAGAGGAAAGCTGGCTTTGGCTTAGGTATAAGAGGGCTATACGCTGTCATGGCTGGGAGTCGAGGGAGCTGGGCTCCGGCCAGGCCATCAACCAGCTGTGAGACCTTGGGAAAGTCATTTAATGTTTCTGGGCTTCGGGCTTTTTTCCTGTAAAAATAAAAGGACTGGATAAAAAGAAGGGATGAGACTAGACAATCTCTCAAGTTCCTTCTCATTCTCAGATTCCTTAACATTCTTTTCAGTTCTACGAGGCTCCTCTCGCAGTCCCCGTGCTCAATTTTCTCATCTGAAACATCTCCACCTCCGTGTTCAGATAGGAAAATGCAAAGGTATTACTTCAAGGGGAGTGGGTTTCAAATAATAAAACAAAGCCCACTGTGTCACAGGACACAGGGAGGACAGGCAGTGCAGATGCCTGGAGGCACCTGGGGGGGACCACCCCAGGAGGTACAGCTAGAAAGGCTGGTGTTTCCCCTAGGGGGTCCCCTGACTGCCACGGTTTCATTGCTGTGATCAGTGTCTCATGCAGCTACTGGGAAAAGGCCAGAGGTGACAAGAATAAGGCTGCGATGAGTTGCCCCGATATTCAGAGAATGACAGATTGGGAAGGAACAATAGAGATCATGCATTTCAATTCTCTTAATTCACAAATGTGGAAACACAGCCAAACAAGAAGAGAAATCCCTTTCATGGAACGACTATATATGGCAAGAACTTGACATAAGCAGGTCCTTTTTGCACTATGTGGTTCATTTCATTTATTTAGCTACCCGATGACACAGAAAACAATGTGTCACTTACATGGCTGAGATTTCTTGGTGCTCTGAAGTTCACTAACACATGCCCACCCTGTACCTATAAACTTGACTTTTGCTGTTATCTTGGGATATGTGCTACCAATGAACTCATGACCTAGTAGAGTTCCTACACAGACTGGATACTCCACTAATATTTGCTGAATTTCATTAAAAACATACCCCCCAAATCTGGAGGAAAAAACATGAGTTGAGCTTTTTCGGTTAGAGGGTTTCTTGGGGTGTCTGGGTTTTTGCGGACAGAGAATCTTGTGGTATTCTTTTAAGGGCAGTCAACAAAGAGTCCTGAGGCCAAGTGAGGGAATAAACTGCTTAACACATGGCTCATTGATCAGACACCTGTCCCTGCGGCTCTCAGATCTGAACCAAGACCCAGGCAGGAGGCCAGGGTCAGAAGCGTTACTCAGAAGTCAAATAATGTGAAGTCAGAATTATGCCTACGGCTTAACACAACAGTGGGCAGCAGATGCTTCAGTGAAAGGCTGTGTTTGGCCGATCTGGTCAGAGTATTAGGAATGTGCCACTCACGCTGGAGGTGTGGCCTTATTCAGTGACTCAATTAAAATACAGTGTTCACTGGGTGTCCCATGACCAACTGCTTCGGGCCCCAAGGCCTTTTGGAGGAGGTGAGAGTGGACAGAGTGGGCATGAATTGGATCATACAAAATTGGTGATCCCGGTTCTAAAGTGAAATCTCGTTTCATGTTAAAATATTTTTTAATGTCCAAAGGTTTGGAAAGGCAAGATGGGACATTCGGTTCCCAGGATTTGCTCTTCTGAGATCTTTTATGACTATGAAACAGAGAGTGAGAAAAATGTAGCTTTTCATTCAATGTGAAAAATATCTCTGAACACAGGGCCTTGAGAAGCTCCAAACACTAGGGTTCTGGGTCTGCTGCAGAAACAGTTGCTCAATCATCTGCCTCTCTCATGTTCGAAGCATTTTCAATGCAAATATTTTTGCGTGCTGTATTTTCCAGCGGGGGTTGAAAATGTAAATGCGTTTTATTTACCTGTTGGTGGTAGAGAAACTCCGTCCAGTCTTTCATCACCGTCAGCTACCTCTGCTGGTTACAAACACAAAACACAAATCTCATTAGTTTCAGGGAGCACATTCATTTTGCTGAAAACAGTAACACAATTAAAAAAAAACTCCAGTATACATAACAAAAGAAAGTTTTCGCCTTTTTTTCCCCTTTTAGCTGTAAATGTTGGTTCGGACTACAGATTTTAGTATGGCTATTTAAATAAAATATTTTTTGATGATGATAATGATATAAAATCAATTTGTATTAAAAAATTTTAAATCTTATGAACCTAATTTATTGATCATTGATGATTACAGTTCATTTTCACTTATTTACACAGGCTTAAATATGCAACCAGCATCCGGGATGAGTTGTTTAAATATGGTCATGGAAGGCACACAGGTCAGTGAATTTCTACTGTAGAACTGCTCTTGTCATCCCCAGAACCGTTCCCGGGGGGCAGCCTATGAAATCTTGAGAATGACATCTACGGCCATGCCACCCTGAATGCACCGATCTTGTCTGATCTCGGAAGCTACGCGGGGTCGGGCCTGGTTAGTACTTGGATGGGAGAATGAACCTTGTTTTGGAGATGACTGAAGCTTCGGATCACAGAGCTGCTAATCTACCTTTGGCATCAATTCAGTCATGAAGAAAATCATGAAGAAGGAATATGCATTTATTTCTTCAAAAGATTCTTCATTTCTCTGTTTTAAAATGCAGACCTTTGCTTATCTCTGATATGTTTCAATCTCCTTAGGAGTTCCCCAAAGGTAGACCCTTTAGTCACCAAAAAACCTTCTGTTAAATGCAAAAAAGAAGGTTCCCGTATGTCTCCCTATAACTGATGGGCTTGTCAGTCTCCCCTAACATGCTGGGGGTGGGGAAAATATTGTATTGTGGCCACTGGGATGATTTTGGTGGGGCCCTCTATGTCCCAGGGTCAGTGGGCCCCAGTGACATTTCCTGCTGACTGCATATTGTGTGCATGGGGCCACCTTGTGTGGCCAGGCCAGTGAGGGCTGCCCCTGGCATCCCATCGTGATGCTGAACTGGTAGAAAGCAAAACTAATACAGTGCTCTTGTTTTTATTGCTGTGGCTTTAAATATAACTAGGGCTTAGATATGGCTAGAAACACTCAAAGATTTCTATCCCTGGTCCATCCCCTAACATCCTGTCCTCACATAGGATACACACCAGCCTGACTGAAAGAACCCGTCTGCTGACCTGCCAGATTTACCACAAAGGGAAATCGCCGAGACGAGACAGAATATTCCAGACCAATTTAGGCTGGAGAAGATCAGAAACCACTAAAAGAATGTCGTAGATGAGTATTTAATAACATGAAAATATTCAAGTCAAACAACAGGATAAATGGAACGATTAAAGTTTTGTTAATAGGTTTATAGAAAAAAATACAGGACATACTGGCTGGGCGTGGTGGCTCACGCCTGTAATCCTAGCACTCTGGGAGTCCAAGGTGGGAGGATCCACTTGAGCTCAGGAGTTCGAGACCAGCCTGAGCAAGAGTGAGACTGCACCTCTACTAAAACTAGAAAAAATTAGCCAGGCATGGTGACATGTGCCTATAGTCCCAGCTACTTGGGAACTGAGGCAGGAGGATGGCTTGAGCCCAGGAGTTTGAGTTTGCTATGAGCTACAATGATGCCACTGCACTCTAGCCTGGGCAACAGAGCGAGACTGTCTCCAAAAAAAAAAAAAAAAAATCCTTTCTAATTTAATAAAAATTTGTTATTTTTTCTTGTTTTCTGTGCGTGAGTTATATGCAACTTGAAAAATAGTTCATGCAGCTCCCAAGGTAAAGAGACATGTGAGTTATATATGCTTCACGAGGCCCTGGGTTCAAAACTAGCATGAGTTAAATACAACTCACGTGGCACTTAATGTGTTAAATGCTTACTAGTTATGGAGTACTTTACAAGCAACGTGTCATTTAACCCTTAGAAAAACCTACAAGGTGGTTGTGTTGTTATGCCCATTTTAAGAAATGAGGAAGCTGAGATATAAAGAGGTTATGAAACTTACTGTGGGGACATAGCTAGTACGTGACAATGCCAAGGATGTGCATTGAGTTAACGTCTGGGCTCTTAATCTCTTTACTATTAATAGTCCAAACATACCACATGTATTATTATGAGGTAATTTTTTTAAATCTTCAAGTTTCAGTTCATTTTATACTTTAAAATGAATCACATATAATTGCTTTCCATTTAGTTTTAACAAAAATCAGTTCTGGCGTATAATCTGATCTTCCTTATGTAATTCAGCTATCCTCACTTTTACAAAACAGGACTGTGTGATGATGTGCTTTTACGAGAACAGAACACACACAACCAAATATATATATATATATATATAAATTAGTATGTGCTAGCTGCATAAACAGAGGCCCAGAGACAAGGATGAAGAACATCACTGTGCTATTCAAATTTAATTATAACATCTTTCTGTAACAACAAGTTCACCATATTTCTTCCCTGGTGACAATCAAGTGGTGAAATTTGGGAAAGACTGAGCAAATCCAATAAAAATTTAATAGCAGTGACATCTTTCTCTCAGATCTAACACAAATAATCAATTGTGATTTCAGCTCTGAGGAAATCATCTAATGAAAATGATAAAAATCCGCACCAGGAAAGGAATCATTCCAGTTACAGAAAAAAAATCGTTTCATGTGATGAGCGAGCCCCCAGTGAATTTCTGTTTGGATTCGCATAATGACCTCTCGAATCTGTGTGGGGCACTTGTGTTTTCTAGAGGCAGTGCTGGCTTCCTTAAGCTGCTGGGTGATTGCAGAGTCTGTACCTAATTCCAACAGTGGAGGCAAATATGATAAATCAGGTTGAGGTCGTGCAGTATCTACGAGGTGCTGTTTGTATTATCATTTAGACTGAAAACAATCAAGACAGAAAGCACGAGAACAAGTCACATTATTGATCCAGACCTCTCAGTTCCTATCAGCGTCACGAAGGAAATGCAAGTGGCTTGGGTTTCAATTTGCTAGGGGACCGCTTGTGTGCAGCTCGGGGAGAATGATGTGCCACGGTATTTGGCAAAATTGGGAGACAAACTCTATTTGGCAGGTCATTGCTGATGCGCTATCATTTGGGTCTGCATGTCAGGGTTGGTTTTGTCTTACAAGCGCCTTCCACTTCTCAGTTGCGAATAGAACCTGCCGGAAATGCGCAAGAGAAGGACCAAAAGAGAGGCCCAGGGCACCCCTGGAACACTGGGGCTTCCTGCCCAGGCCACCTGGAGTCTTTGCTCCCTCCTCGGCTCCCCTAGCCATGGCTCAGTAGGTCCAGGTGTGGCTTGACCTGCAACTCTGGAAGGTACGAGACACTCTGGAAGGTATAAGCCGTCAACCTTGGTGGTGTCCACAGGGTACTAATTCTGTAGGCACAGGATGCAAGAGCTGTGGAGGCATGGCTGCCTCCACCTAGATTTCAAAGGATGTCACGGATAGCCCAGGGGTCTAGGCAGAGACTTGTCGCAGTGGCAGAGCCACCACAGAGAGCCCCACCAGGGCAATGCCCAGCAGAAGTGTGGGGTCTCTGCTGCTGCAGAGAGCCTCCTTATTGGAGCCATCCCCCAGACCTCAGAACTGCAGGACAACCAGAGCGCAACACTGGCCTGTGAGAGCTGCAGGGTGGGCTGGCCCAGCAAAGCCCCAGGAGCGGGGCTGCGTGAGGCCTTGGGGACCCAACCCTGCCCTGTGTGCCCAGCGTGCAAGACAGGAGTCTTCTCCAGCTTTAAGATTTAATGTTGTTCACCTTGCTGGTCATGGACTTACTTGGGACCCGTTACTTCTTCCTCATTTCCTGTTGCTCCCTTTGGGAACGGGAATATCTACCCTATGTCTGGGCCACCACGGTATTTTGGAAGTAGATAACTTCTTTGATTCACAGACTCATAACTATGGGGAATCTGCCTCAAGATGAATCATGCCTTGGTTCTACCAACACCTGATTCAGATGGAACTCCAGACTTTTGAGTTCGTGCTAGAATAAATCTTAACTTTGGGGCTACTGGGATGGAATACATGTGTTTTGCATGCAAAAAGAACATGAATTTTGAGGGCCAGGGATAGAATGCTAAGGCTTGAACATATCCCCCCAAAAAGCATATATTGGAAACTTAACCTCCAGTGCAACAGTGTTGGGAGGTGGGGCCTCTTGAGAGGCGATCATGCCTGAGGGCTCTGTCCTCACGAATAGATTAATACACTTATTGTGGGGTGGGTTTGTTACTGCAGGAGCGGGTTTGTTATAAAAGGGCAAGTTCGGTCCCTTTTTCTCCCCATCTCTTGCCCTCTCTTTGACCATCCACCATGGGATGAAACAGTAAGAAGATACTTGTCAGATGTGACCCCTCGATCTTGGACTTCCCAGCCTCCAGAACCATGAACCAATAAATTTCTTTTCATTATAAATTACCCAACCTGTGGTTTTCGGTTATAAGAGCACAAACTGGACTGAGATGAAGACATGGTCTCGTGCATTTTGTAGCATTGTTCTCATGTACCCCCATAACATCCAGAATATGTACATTTCAGCCTCTGCAGCCCATCTCCCCAACGGTCTTACACTCCACCCACAGATGCTCAGAAGGCCAGGCGTCCTGATGTCTCGTCTGGACTTTTTTTTCATTTTATTTATTTACTTAATGGACAAATAAAAACTGTGTATATTTATGGTGTACAACATGTTTTGAAATGTGTATAGTTGTGAAATGACTAAACTGAGATAATTAACATATGCATTACTTCATATACTTATCATTTCTTTTGCTATAAAAACACTTAAAATCTACTGTCTTAATTATTTTCAAATCGACATTGTTACTGACTATAATCACCACACTGTACGACACATCTACCTCCTGAACTTATTCCTCCTAACTGAAATTTTGTGTCCTTTGACCAGTATCTCCCCAAGCCCCTGGGAACCACCATTCTACTCTCTGCTTCTGTGGGTTCCACTTTTTTAGGTTCCACATATAACTGAGATCAGGTAGAATTTGTCTTTCTGAGCCCAATTTATTTTATTTAACATAATATCCTCCTCCAGGTTCATCCGTGTTGTCACAAGTGACAGGATTTTCTTCTTTTTAAAGGCTGAATAATATTCCATCATGTATATATACCACGTTTTCTTTCCCTATTCGTCTGTTGGTGGGCACTTTGGCTGATTCCACATCTTGGCTGTCGTGAATAGTGTTTCAGTGGACATGGGGGTGCGGGTATTCCTCTGACACACCGATTTCATTTCTTTTGCATGTGTACCTATTGCTGGGTGGGTTGCTGGATGACATGGTAGCTCTATTTTTAATTTCTGAGGAACTTCCATATTATTTCCCATAATGGCTATACTAATTTACATTTAAAATTTTAATTTAAAAAAAAATCTAGAGATTGTGGCTTCCTAGAGATAATTATTCTCATATGATGGGAGAAAACTGACCTCAAAGGGATTCTTCACTGCTAATTGGCCCATTGTCACTTTTGGAAAGCTGAGACCTTAAATGACCAAATCTAAACAGTCACAATTCAACTGATGTCCACTTTTCCTGGAAGGATAATCCCAGAAGGGCCAAGCCCAGAATTTTAAACACACACACACGACTTAAAATTGCTATGTGATGTGGTGCTTCTGATAAGACGCCTGTTTTTTTTTTTACCTTAAACAACTTGTACTTTTATAAAGTCACACAGATACGAACAAGCAAAAATCAATAGGCAAATTGAAACAAACCACAAAAGAGAGACCCAGTTTTTACACACACAAGACACATCAGACCACAAATGAGATTAGCAATCGTTTTCACTTGTGCTACTCAAAGCAAATGGCCTGACATAATTTTTACTATTTAATCTTAAGGTGAGTTTCACAATCCATTGGAATAAGACTTTAGGATAGCAAACCACAGCGTAGCATACAGACCTTCCCCTTCAAAAGACAAAAGACACCAAAATCCCCTAGAGTGAAATATTGTACTTCATAAAGTCTAAGAATTCAATCGAGTGCTTCTGCAGTTATTTTTTGCACCTTATTCATACCTGAGCCTCTTTTTAACCTTCTTCTGGCCAGTTTAATTTGATCCTGTAGAATCTGCACCCAGTCTCTGGGGCCAGGAAGTTTATCCACATGGTTAGCTGTACAGTACTTTTCTGTGAAGACTGAAAGAAAACGTGCAACACTGTTAAATACTTTAACAAATAAAATACGCAGATCTGAAATGGGAACACATTCCAAAAAGAAATAAAAAAGTGTATTTCTAAAGGATGTGAGTTCTGCAGGGCGCATCTTCAATGTCCTTATTATACCCCTTTGGCAAAGATGCAGCCCTGGCTACCTCCAAAGTGTTGTGCTTCACGATGAAACTGGCTATAAACGCTATGTACGTATTAACAGTTCATACAGAAGCTGCTCTTTCTACTTCCGTGTGTGTGTGTGTGTGTGTGTGTGTGTGCGTGTGTGTGTGTGTGTCTTACAGGCAGAGCAGAAAACGCTTCCTAAGGGTCCACTGGCCCCATGACAAGGGTCAAGAAATGTATTAAAAGATTTCACTTTTTTGTTGGTGATTCAAAATCAAATGCAAAATTACACAAAAGGGGATGTCCTCAAGGTGGCTCCTACCTATTGTTTATTTTCAGCACCCAATCAGTGCTCAGAATAAATACTAATGCAGTTGGTGTCGTAATGGAAGTTCCAAATCTATTTTGAGTCAACCCCTTGCGTGCCGCACCAGCTCCTGGGAAGGAGCTACCCTGTTGAGCACAAACGAAACTATGGAGGAGCTTAGGGCAGAACGAAAGGAAGCCAGCACAATTGTCTTAGGAAAGTACGCACAGTGTGTGACCACAGGGAAGGCGCTGCTGTTGACATTTCTGCTCGTTCCTGAGCACTTTTTAAATCGCCTTTTCAACTTGCTCTCCGTAAGGTCAAGATCTAGCACGTAGTCGCATCACACTGCCTCTCTGGTATTTAAAATATTGGTGATTTTAACATTTTAAAAGGTTTTTAAAAAAGAAATGGCAAAGGAAAATATTGACAGATTCAACTACAGAAATGCATAAAATTTCTGTTGAATGAAAAATAAACATTAGAATGAGAAAAGATAGTTGCACTAAATAGGACCAAAAAAGTCCAAAATCTACCACTGGGTAAAAAGCTCATTCGAAAGTCCCCGTAGATAAATGGGCAAAGCATATTTAGCAAAAAACATTAGGAAAAATGTTAAACTAATATGTAAACCAAAGAACTGCAAAATATACTGTATTCCTATGAAGTTAGAAAAAACGTTACAAAGCTAATACACGATATTGCTAAAATTGTGGGGACGTGGTACATACGACATTACTGCTGGCATCACGAGGCAAAACTCTTGGGAAATAGGAGCACTACGTGATGATGACAGTCCCCGAAACTGTCACACCTTGGACTGGTAATCTTACCCCTAGAAATTTATCCCAAGAAAATAATTTGAAAGAAGGAAAGAAGCCATTTTTGTGATCTCTGCTATCAAACAAATGTGAACAATCTAATTGTGCAGGAAAAGATAAATGCCATTAACAGAGGCGGACAGATTTGAGGGGGCCCGAGGGGAAGCAGAGGGCTCCCCTATAGGAAGCTATTACAACGGTCAGAGTTAACGAAGTATCTAGAGCCTCTCCAATAACCGGCATGTTTTGGTTAATCACATGATACGGTAAGTAGAGAAGAAAGGGAAAGTGTGTGAGCTGAAAGGCAGGACACAGCAGGCTTGATTTGGAGCATGCTGAGCTTGGGGTGTCCGTGAGTACCCGCGTGGAGGTGACTAGCAGATACAGTCAGCCCTCGGTGTCCAAAGGGGACTGGTTCCAGGACCCCAGCTGATGCCAAAATCCTCGAGTGCCCAAGTCCCTGATGTAAAATGGGGTAGTATTTGCATATAACCTACATACATCCTCTGTGTACCTTAAATCATCTCTAGATTACTTATAATACCTAACATAATGTAAATGCTATGTAAATAGTTATTACGGTATTTTTATTTTTTAATTGTTGTATTGTTATTTCTCATTGTTTTCTTTCTTTCTTTTTTTAAAATATTTTCCATCTGCCCTTGGTTGAATCCGTGGATGTGGATCCTGCGGAAACGGAGGGCCAAATGCATTTAGACAGAGAAGGCCACAGTTCAGGGAAGGGGCCAGACTGAGGATACTGGGTTAAAAGGCACAAACATATATGTCGTTACTAAAACAACAAGAGAAGAAACATTAAGCACAGAGAACACAGAGGGAAAAGAGCCCTGAGCCCAGCCAGGAACGGAGAAGAACGCCCGTGCTGAGAAAAAGAAGGCAGGGGCGGCCGTGCAGGAGCCAGAGGGGACTGTCCTGCCAGACAGTCAGGAGCAGCAGGAAGAGTGACCTCGTAAAGGCCACCAAGCGGTCGGAGGGGCAGAAGGCGGCTTGGGACACGCCCACTGATGGTCAGTGAGGGCTGGGGAGGGTGGCCACAGACAACACCCCCAGGACACCTGGCCCAGACGGGGACGGCCGAAGGACAAGGACTCAAGCCACCTGAGTGCTTGAGCAGCAGCAGTGTGGCGGGATGACACAGGACGTGGGGAAGGAGGAGAAAGGAAGCCTGCTGGGGGGCTGATGGCTGCCTCGACAGGAGGGAAATGCCCTCCTATCCACAGCTCTTGTTTGGGACGCGGGATGGTAGGGCTGGTCTAGGCTCGGGATTGCGCTGGACAATTCTGGCAGAACAGGGATAGGAAGCACTTGAAGATGTTGGCGAAGGTGTCGCCTACAACGAATTGACTCAGCTTTCCACTACCTCCCCTCTTTGTCACCCCCAAGATCTGCGAAGGAAGCGAAGCCAGAAAAAGGCTCGTGGACTTGGAGATATACAGAGATGGGGGAATGGAGACAGCAGTGCGGTTGGCTGGCGGGGGACATGGACCTGCAAGAACCGTCCCGAGACCCTGGAGCGTGCAACACAGCAGGACCTGGGAGCAGACAGGGATGTATAGCTGCGAAAAGAGCCTTGGTAGAGATGTCCCATCACAGCCCCGGCTGAGCAGGGGTGACGGTCAGGAAGCAGAATTATGACAGGGAGCACGTCAGCCAGGCAGAGATGGGCCCAGCGCAGAAGCAGCCCCCACCTGGGAGAGACGTGGAAGAGAGGAGAGCCATGTCCCTGGGGTGGGCGTGCTTTTAAATCTGACACCAGGTTATAAATACCTTCTGGGTGTTCATTTCTTTTGTCTCCCTCAGAGCACCTATTATTAGAGTGCCTTGTTCTGAATAAGAACTCAATGAACATTCAATAAATAAACCTATTTTCCAGTTTTGTTTCTAATGGAAGCAAAGACAGTAGCTCACAACCTTAGACTAATTGGGGAAAACGGTCTCTCTGCATTAGTAGGAAGTCTTAATTAATGGGATGTATTTAAAGAAACAAGGCCTTATTACATTCAAATGCCCATAATAATGTTTACCAATCAAAGAACTCCCAAAAGGTTCTTGAAGTGCTGTTTTAACAAAGAGAAAAAAAATTCATATTTAGCACCCTATTTATTTATATGAAAATGACTGAATACACTGTCTTAGCAGGTAAACATCTCCTCCCTTGCAATATTACTTATACAATTAAATTCTATAGCAACCCCTCTTTCTTTGGATTGTGAAACACACGTGTCCAAATCATCACACGTTAGAAAGTAGTGGCTCCAAATTAACAAAGTAGATTTGGACTATGCTGTCATAGAAATGACTCCCACGTGTGGCAAGTTTAAGAGAGCCAGAGGGAACGTGGGACGTCTTCCCCCAGGCCGCCAGGGGCTTCATTCAGGTCAGACCTTTCTAATGTAACCTTGAGCTCAAGTATTCTGTCACTCACTAAAAGGGCAACCGTTTCTGGTTACTTTTCTCTCCTTTCGTTAAAACTTATCTGGTTTCAATAGAAAGAAGCTCAGAGAATCGCGATCTCCTGGGTCTACGTCTGAAGGCACCGCACTGGGCTTCTCGAAAAATACCTATACATATAACGATGTCAACTGGGCATATTATCGACATTCTAGTTCATGGATTATATCCCAACTTGAAGGAGACTTTTTAACTAGAATTTACCTACTGAAAACGGAATCCTATTCTCTCCATTGCAATCACAGATGAGGTCTGAGAACAAGGCCAAAAGACTGTCATTGCATAGATTGGAAAACAGTCGATAGGCTATGTGAATAGGGGTACGGAGTTGGCAGAATACATTTCTGCTACCTGAATCTATGGCGAAAGGTCGAGCTATTATCCTGGTAACAGTTCCATTAGGGGTAACGATACGAAAAGAGGTATCGCATCAGCGCACTGGGCTTCCTACCATGTTAATAGTGGGTCATTAAGAATCATAGTACAATAATTTGCATTCATCTTTAGAATGCAATGGGTTCTAAAAAGAAATTTCCCTCCTTTCCTATTTTAATATATTAAGGGGAAGCGAGGGCTCATTTTAAACGACTCCAAATAATCTGAAAAAGCGGAATAAGGCCAACAATTAAACTAAATAAAAGAGTTAAAGCGTCTCCTCTGCTTAAAATGATTTGAGGTCCCAAGGCCCAGGGAGTACGTATGTTAAGTCACCAGAGAAATGACAAGTGCTCCATCTGATCCATACATGAATAATGACTTTCCCCAGATGCCGGCATTCATTTGAACCCTGCCCTTTAATTGTATATAAATAATGAATCAGCTTGTGGTGGCTGGGCAGATCCTTCCCTAGGAATGCGGCTTTTCGTGTAATCCTCAGTGAACACGGTGGCATGGAGCGTGTATGACATGCTGGATGTGCCACTCCGAGGACAGGGGCGACTGGCCATGCGCCCCAAACAGTGCTCTAGCCACAGAGCAGCTCCTAAGGGATTTTTAATTTGGATTTTTCGGGCTGGCTGTGCTGGGCAAAGCAGAACATAGTATGAACTTTGAATGGAAGTCATTGTGTCACGCAGACACGTTAAGAAGCAGGAGTAGGTTTGAAGAGCTTTCATTTCATCGTGAAATCCTCTAAAAACTCCGGCCAGCAGCGACGGCCCAACTTCAGATATGATGACTCAGTTTTAACTTGTGGTCAGACAGACAAGTGGAAATCAAGCTTTATACCTAGCAGAACCCACAGCCAGGTCCTCATTAGATCTGCCAAACTCCCAGAGCTCGCGAGGGGCTGGGGACAGCAGTCTCCACACTAGGGGCCCAGGTGACAAACACAGTGACCCACCCGGGGACTGCTTGCAGCTGGGGACGTGCAAAAGGAGAGGGAATTGTGGGAAGCCACTTTGTCCTCACATCTGAGCGAGTATAACACAACCAGCATCCTCCCACGCTTTCCTCTCTTTCCTCTTACTCCCTTAAAGCGATTATTTGAAACTCCCCATGTGCTAAGCAGTTTGTATATATCTCATTTAACCTTCACAATAACCAACGGGGGTGGGGGTATTGCGACCCCGAATCACAGGAGACAAGATCACAGTATGGGCAGGTTAAATAACTGGCCTGGGATTGCACAGCTCATAGGGATTATTTTCCACATAAATAACAATTTTTAATTTACAGTTGTCTATGAGCAGACGGCTATTATAAAAGAAACATGGTTGAATTCTAAACATAGGTAAACCCATCCCATGCTGGCGCTGAGAGTGCCGGCGTCACTTCTGACCACACAAACCTGAAGTGTGGTGGACGACAGAAGAGGAAACAGTGTGGGGTCTGGCCGGTCACCTCCCCGCAGGCCCGGGAGGTCAGGTGAGCACAGGCCAGGGGAGCTGTGCGTGGAAACAGGGCCGTGGGCAGGAGGGATGCACAGGTATTTTGAACTCTGAGGTTTGATGACTCTGCCCCGAATTTTACGTGGTTCTAATAATGCATATATTTTCTTCGATGATATTTGGTACAGCATTCCCTAATCTCAAGGAAGACTGGAAACGTAAATTGCAGGCTCTGCCTCCATGTTGCCAGTGTATTAAAGTAACAGCTGCGGCAGTTAAAGTGCCGTGGGAGGAGGGAAACAGCTGGAATCGGGTCCGGCTGTTCAGGCAGGGCCCGATGGTCCTCCACGTCTTGGTGCGAGTGTTCCTGGTCTCAGGATGGGTTCTCAGCCGTGCAGGTTCAGAAATCTGACTTTAGCAGACCTCCCGGGGGGTTCAGACCTAAACCTAAACCTATATGCAATATCTAAACTTACAAGAGATTGGTAAGTGGATTAGAATGACAATGAATTCATGTGCAATGTGGGGTGGTGGGTTCTCTTTTTGAATCTGAAACATCTGATGAGGGTTGACTGGCGAACGTGGGGAAGGGCCAAGGGCAGCTGGCCACGCTGCAGGATGCTTGCGGGAACCTGCCCACCCTCGCCCCTGAGTCCAGAGTGGGCGGGACTGCGTACCAAGCCCCTCTAAGCCACAGCCTGACCGGAGCAGGGACGGGCCCTTGACCTCCGGGAAGCTCAGCCTCAGACTGAGCCAAAGGACAAGGTGGATGCTCTCCCAGCCTCCCCCTGAGAACCACAGGCAATGACAGACGAGGGCCTGAGCAACAGCCGGAAAAGCTAAAATGTCACATTGTGAGTAACTGCGATGTACCACGAGCAAACCAGGACCGCGAGGGAGCAGAGAACGAGCGGGGGAAGCCAGCGGCTAGGCAGAGGAGGATGGAACAGAGGTGCAAAGAGAAGCAGGGACCAGAGAGACGGAGAACAGGGCTCAGCGCCGCAGGCTGCAGGTGAGCCCTGGAGCGGCCTCCATGCTTCAGCGTCTCCACCGGCAGCACCATGAGACATCTTTTTCCTAAGGGAACCTGAGCGACATTTTGCTCTGGAAACCGAACAGCCTTCTTGAAGGGAGCATTTTACAAAGGTTGGAGTAAAGTTTCTGACTTTTCTTTTCTTTTCTTTTTTTTGAGACAGGGTCTTGCTCTCTTGCCTGGGTTAGAGTGCAGTGGCATCATCACAGCTCACTGCAGTCTCCAATTCCTGGGCTCAAGTGATCCTCCTGCCTCAGCCTCCGGAGTGCCGCA
This sequence comes from Indri indri, assembly GCA_004363605.1. Taxonomy (NCBI): domain Eukaryota; kingdom Metazoa; phylum Chordata; class Mammalia; order Primates; family Indriidae; genus Indri; species Indri indri. Next base: position 16,381 of record RJWJ010035276.1, read on the forward strand.
TGGCTGGGACTACAGGTGTGTGCTACCACACCCGGCTAATTTTTCTATTTTTCTTGCTCTTGCTTAGGTTGGTCTCGAACTCCTGGCCTCACGCGAGCCTCCTGCCTCAGCCTCCCAAAGTGCTAGGATTACAGGTGTAAACCATTGTGCCCAGCTTTTTTTTTTTTTTTAAAGATAGGATCTTGCTATGTTGCCCAGGCTGGTCTTGAACTCCTGGAGTCACACCATCCCCTGGCCTCGGCCTCGTGAGTAGCTGGACTACGGGCACACACCACTGTGCCCCGCAAGCCTGACTCTTAACGCACCACTGATGACCACCTGCTCAGACGCCCCTTGACGTCTACACCCCAAGCAGCACGGGCCGGCCTCT
>RJWJ010035277.1:0-16752 GCA_004363605.1 Indri indri
TTTTAAAATTAAATTTAAAAATGCACTAAGACATTTCATGAAAACTACAAATATTTCTCATGACACAAGTATCTTTAACAAAATATTAGGTAATCAAATTCTGAAACAAAGTAGAAAAAAACCCAAAAAACCAAAAAACAAAACATGACCAAATGGAGTTTAGGCCAGGAACAGATAACTAGATAAATAAATTAAGGTATAGCCATACAATGGAATAGTATTCAATAATAAAAAATGAACTACTCTTACATACAACACATTGAAAACATGCTTTGAAATAAGCCAGATACAGAAGGACAAATATTGTATGATTCCACTTATATGAGGTAACTAGAATAGTCAAATTCATAGAGACACATAGAATAGTGGTTACCAGGGGCAAGAAGGAGAGAAGGAGGAGGTATTATTTAATGGGTACAGAGTTGCAGTTTGAGATGACAAAAAAGGTCTAGAGAGGGATGGTGGAGATGGTTGCACAGTACTGTGAATGTACTTAATGTCACTGAACTGTATGCTTAAAAAATGGTTATGATGATAAATTTTATGTTATGTATACTTAACCCCTCCTCCACACACACCCATATAAACCGTAATGTTGAGGGAAAGAAGCCAGAGAGTCAAAGAGCATATACTGTACAGTCCTTCACATGGTGTGTCAGAACATGTAAAACTAAGCTATAATGATGGAAACCACATTAATGGTTGCCTGGGATGGGGGATGGAGGAGAGAATTGACCGAAAAGGCCTAGAGGTAACTTTTTGGAATGGACACAATGTTACATATCATAAATAGGAAATGTTGTATACCTTACATTTGTAAGATATATACAAATTATTCATTGAAAATACACTTAAAATGGGTACATACCTGCTATAACAAAAGAGCACAAAGAAAAATTTTTAAAATTAAATGTAATGGGTACATACTATTGCATATAAATTGCACTTTGATATATTTATAAATAAATAAATATATTGATAAACAAGTTTGAAGAAGAAATGCAACAAAGTAAAACATAATATTATACACTATTCTTTCTAGGAACGAGGTTATGCTGTGGAGTACAAAGAAGTCAGCTGCTACAGGAAAACATATGGTCAAAGGAAAATTTTTTTTTTTAAAGATAAAAGGGAAATGAGTTTATTTACTGCCAAGGGGAAACCAGCTATTTGAAACCACGTTGAAAATTCAAAGAAAAGAGAACATAAAGACTTGGAATGTTTTGTTGCCAGTGCTTGAGGTATATGAAATTCTGTTCTTTACATCCCCACTTCAATGAAACAGTTATGCCAAAACAAAACAAAACAAAAAAGTAAAGAAAATGGTTTGGCAAGTTTGAGTAGAAAAAAGTGGATTGAAATATCCAGTAAACGAAACTTAGCAAATTCCAAGAAATCAAGAACATATTATTCTTACATACCTGTGTATTAATAGTAAACAGAGATTAATAATGAGGTTCTTAAGTACAAGCAGATTTGTACTAATGCTAATCCTGTACCAACACACTGACATTCTATAAAGAAATTATCAAAAATCTAGCATTTTCCTAGAAAGCAGAGGACTATTAAACCAAAACAACATGCTATAATATTTCAGGTGTTTTCCAACTTGGAAGCTGAAATAAAATGGGTCAATCACATAATAATGGCAACTCACAACCATTAATAAATAGTGTCAAACTAATGGTAATAGCTTTTCAATGCCATCAAACACATGTGATAAGGACATCCACAGCCATCTATGTTATAAATAATCTCATGAGAAGATCATCTTTAAATACTGAGGATAACAATTAAATGTTTTCCCAATAAAAGACGACTGTTTGAAGTTAATGGACAACTCTACTTTAGTAATTAGAACAGCCAAAGAATTCTAATGAAAGAAGTTACTGCGTATCTCAGGTAACCCATATCAATTTCGATTAAGGCATGTACTTTGAATTCTCACACCCTATATTCTCACACCCCCAAAACATCACTTTTTTTAGTCACCTCGATACCCATGATTCTATGATTTAGAGTAATATCCTACAATTAAAATATTATTTTAAGACCTCAACTTGAAAAACATTTTGAAACACACCTAATATTATCTTTAATCAGAAATAAAGGAAAAAACCCACCTACTACTCTTTTCAAATATGCAATTCAATGACAAAAACTAGTACTATTTTATCAACTTTTAGGTATGGTCGGTCTCTCCTTAAATTTAACTTTTACAATTTGTATTAATACATTTCTCTATAGATATCTTCATTTATTAAGTACTTTTTAAGACCCCAAAACTGGACATATATATTGACAAAGAAATTGCACATAGAAAATAGATGTGCCTCATACACATCATTAATAAACTGGAGCGGTACTTTCAAACAGCTAAGAACTATCATTCTCCAATTCAAAATCCCTTATTTCAAAGCATTAGGAGTTAGCAAAGAGACAACAGATACTTTTGTAATAGACTAAAATAAAGTGTTATTTTCTGTTCAGATGTTGAAGCAAAACCAAAGGTAACAACTATGCCTCTGATTACAGCATTAACCTACTTCAACAGTACAGCTGTTTCAAACTTTTCTCTCTTGCTAGGTGACTGCTGCAAATATCTCCGTCAAACAATTTTGGAAATTAAATAAGACAATGTAAATTAGAGATTGGTTTGTTTCTGGTGTTTCTTTTTTTAACCTTTTTAGATTTTTTTTTTTTTTTTTGCCTTACAACATATCCTTTTTTCCCTAAAACTTTTTGCTCCCATAAGATCAAAGATACAATGACATCAAAATGTATTTGTAATTTTCTGTTTCCAAAGAGTTTCTCTCATATAATAATACATTTCATATAAGGCTGTGTCTTACCTGGCCAGTTCTTTAATTAAGTTTGCAATGCGTCTTTTGTCTTCCAGACATAAATCCTTCAATGATACACTCTTTATTTCTCCCCTGCAGGAATTCTAAAATAAAAAATCTTTTGGTTAAACTAGAAAAAATTGTTTTTTTCTAAAAGGAAAAAAAAAAACAATTTTTTAAGTCTTTTCAGGAAACCTATTAAAATAAGCATAAGGTGAAATTTCTTAGGTATCTTTTATCTTGTGGAACACTATCTACCTGTTTCATTTAAGCCTACTGTGAACTAAAAACAGGCTAAGGAAGTAATTGTCCACTAGGGACTTCATGAAATCTACACAGAAAAGCACACAGAAAGAATTTAAAAACAGAATATGTCCCTGCTTAAATACTAGGGAATATTAGGGAGACAACATTCCCTTGGGTGAATGTCACAGAAACAAATACCTAACGGAAAATACTGAGAACTTTCCTTACACCATAGCCCCTAGGCTGCTTAAGAATATACTAAGGTTGGCAGCAGAAGCACCAGTAACTAAACATTCAAAATATCCCAAGGTTCATTCCAAAGAGACCAAAGAGTAATAACAGTAATAGCTAATATTTATATCTAGTGCTTACCACATGCCAGGAATAGTCCAAGTACTTTGTACTTATTATTCCATTTCATTTTCACGACAATGCTATTACATAGTTATTATTTCTATTCTACATTAAGGGTACATATCCGGGATTATAGCATTTAAATAGCAGAATCAGGATGCAAACATAGGCTCCAGAGTCTGCTCTTAAACACCGTACTATCTTTACCTTCTGTGCTATAAAAAGTTCTCCCCAGTACTTTAACATGATTAAGAGGGGTCTTTAAAGACATGAAACTCAGGGAATCACAACGGAACCATAAGAAACACGTAAAAGGAGGGAACTATGATCCTTGGCATTTGTGCAACCACCAAAGTAAGTTAGTCCAATTACTTCAGGGAGCCAAGAAGAACTGAAGACCCCTAAAATGAATCCTGGAAATAGTAATAGTCAAAGGTGGGAAAGAGGGTAGGAAAAGGAAATGGAGAAAAGGATATGGAAGAAAGTAAGTTTGGCTTTAGAAATGCTCAATTTAAGATGCCAACAAGACATTCATGTGGAAATGTCTATGCAGGAAGTTGGAAAGGTGGGTCTGGCTCTCAAGTCAGAGAAAAATCATAAAAATTTAAAACTCAGCAATATGGTATTATGGATGATGTTTAGATTTTTATTATTTTCTTTATACTTTTCTATGCTTTAAAATGTTCATTAAGAACTACTATATAGATTATCTTTAAAATTAAGAAAAATATTAGTTTTTAAAAATCATCTATAAATCTAAGAAAACTGGCATTTAATTTAATTTAGTTAATTTGACTTTAATTTAAATTGGCATCTGAAAGGACAGGAGGAGAATCAGAAGCATAGAATACAGTGGGAAAAAAAGAAGAAAGAAAGAGTTTTAAGAAGAATGTGGTTAGTTTAACAGTGCTAATGATCAAAAATGTCAGGTAGACAGAGGAAAGAAGGCACTAGATCTGGCAATGGAAGAAGTTGCTGATAAACCATGAAAAGACATTTTAATAGTGGTGCAGTGAGTAAATGAACAAACAAGAGAAACCCTCACACATAGGCAAAAACTTTAGCAGCACTGGGTTTAACAGCAAAAACCTGAAAACACAAATGTCTATCAACTAAAGAATAGTAAAACTACAGCATATTTATAACAATGAAATTCTCTAAGTACTAGTTGTTATGCTTCTAACTTGCACTGTCCAACCCATCCTTCCATTCTCTGCTTTGAGATAATGAGTCTAAGACTCTGGAAACCTCATTTCTCCTTTGCCACCCAGCTCTCTGTTAAACCCTGCCAACAGAAAGAACTAGACAGAGACCAGGAAAAAATGGCATATCCCTTCTTATTTGCTTCCTGTTACCCACTGTCACAGTTCCTCACCCTGGCAAGAATAACCCATTCCAGTTTGCAATTTTTTCCAGCCCTTGCAGAAGCAGCCTTTATCTGGCTTTCTCAGGGATAGCAGTACCAGCCAGGCTGGTGCCCCATCAACAGAGGTCCGAGTTCCAGCTATAAGGAGCTCCTTCTCCAAGATTCTAAGTTTTAGTAATTCCAATTTAGCTACCTTTTCATCCAGTTCTAGAGATCATGGTTGTTTCCTGCAGTTACCACTTTCATGATACCTTAGTATTCCCTTTTTGACTTTTTGGTTCTCTAATACTCATTCAATAATTTTTTATGTTAAATATTCTCATTTAAAAGAACTCACTAAACCCTGAATGAGACATCAGTGAAATAAAATATAACCATATACAAAATAAAGAAATCTCATGAACATAATATGGAGCAAAAAAGCAAATCACACAATACACATGGTATGAGCTCATTTATATAAAGTCCCAAGTATATATAAAACTAAACACTGTTTAAAAACAAATGTGTTTACACCATATGTAGTGTAGTGCAAATACAGAGCTTAGTAAACTATGGCTGCAAGCCAACTGTGGCCCATTGCCTGCTTTTGCAAATAAAGATTTATTAAAATACAGCCATGGTCAGTCACATCACGTGTGGAGATCAAATGCCAGGTTTGTGCATTTCTTGGTTTTTTGGTTTTGTATTTGAAAGAATTACAAGCCGAGGCCGGGCTGGGACGACAGAACAAATGAGCAAGCCACACAGATGTAAGTAGGCAAAGCACCAAGATTTATTAAAGCACAGTATGTTTTGGAGAGGGAACCGGTCTATCTCTGTGAGTGGAGAAGACTCTGAGTTTAAAGACAGAGTATAGAAAGTGTAGTATACTCTCAAAGTCGGTAGAGAGTGGACTATCTGTAAGGAACAGAGTAGAGTCATCCCAGGGTTAGGGTCTGGTTTTTTAGGTTAATTCCTAATATGTTAAGTTGGGGGTGGAATATTTATGAATTTGGGGGGAAATGGGTGGGGAGTTTTTGGAATGGCGAGTCCTCTCCATTTTTAACCTTGTAAAACAATTTTTGGGGGATGCTATGGCATTTGTAAACTGTCATGGCACAGGTGGGTGTGATTTATATTTTGTTAATGAGGGCAGGTCACTTGAGGACACTGTCATTTTGTTTGTATACATATGTTTTAAAGACCCCCCTTTTGTGGCCTTGATTATATTTTTAATTCGTGGTTTTTTAATCTCTTTTTGGTTGCCCAGTCCTTGGAGACCGAGACCCCCTGTTGTAGAGCAAACATCTGTTCAGTCCTTGGAAACCCCCTTGACAAGGCATCTGTTTCTTTTTGGGAGTTCCCTCTGCTCAATTTGTTTCTCCTCTCCTACACAAAGTATCTCTTAGTGTCATCTGTTCCTCTTTCTCCCTCCTTATCCCTATCTAACAAGTCATTTACATATTGCCTATGGCTCTTTTCATGTTACAGTTGCAGAGTTGAGTAGATGAGACAGATCTTATGGCCTGCAAAGGCTAAAGTATTTACTATCTGGCCACTTGCAAAAAAAAGTTTGCCAACACCTGATATAGAAAAACGAAAGAACGATAAACATAAAGTTAAGGATAGGAATTACCAAAGAAGAAGATATAAAGGCATTCAAAAGGAATAGGTAAAACTATCTCTATTCACAGATGATATGATCTTATATATAGAAAACTGTAAGAAATTCACAAGAAAAGCTATTCAATTAGAAATGAGTTTAGCAAATTTGCAGGATACAAGATCAAGTCACAAAAATTAACTGTATTTCTATACACTAGCAGTGACCAATCCAAAAATGAAATCAAGAAAACAATTCCATTTATAACATCATAAAGTATAAAATACTTGCTGATTCTACAATTCCTATGGAAGCACAAGGGACCCAGAATAGCCAAAACAATTTTGAAAAAGAAGAACAAAGTTGGAGGACTTATACTTTCCAATTCCAAAAATAGAAATAAATCAATGGAATAGAAAGTCCAGAAATAAACCCTTACATTTATGGTCAACAGATTTTTGACAAGGGTGCCATAGCAACCAAAGGAGAAAAGACATTTCTTTCAACAAATGGTGCTGGGATAACTGGGTATCCACATACAAAAGAATGAAATTAGGTCAATACCTCACACCATATAAAAAATTAACTCAAAATGGAACAAAGACTAAATGTACAAACTGAACCTATAAAACTCGTAGAAGAAAATACAGGCATCAATCTTTGTGACCTTAGATTAGGCAATGATTTTTTAGATATGACACTAAAGCACAGGAAACAAAACAATAAATTGAAATACAACACAATTAAAAACTTTTGTGCTTCAAAGAACACCAATAAAAGACAATGCACAAAATGGGAGAAAATATTAGCAAATCACACATTTGATAATAGATTTGCAGATGGAAGCTAAAAAGAACTCTTCATACTCAATAATACAAAGACAGATAACTCAATCAAAAAGGATCTGACTAGATATCTCTCTGAAGAAATGCAAATGGCCAAGAAGCACATAAAAAAAATGCTCATCAACATTAGTCATTAAGGAAATGCAAATCAAAACCACAATGAAATACTAACTACTTCACATACACTATCTTCAAAAAGATGGACATAAATGTTGGCAAGAGTGTGGAGAAATTGGAATCCTCATACATTGTTAGTGGGAATATAAAAGCCACTTTGGGAAAAAGTTTGGCACTTTTTCCAAGGTTAGACACATAATACCACAGGACCCAGCAATTCTACTTCTAGGTATATACCCAGGAGAATTGAAAACATATGCCTATACAAAAATTTGTACATGAATGTTCATGGCAGCACTATTCATGATGGCTAAAAAGTAAAACAACCCAAATGTCCACTAACTGATAAAAAATGATAAACAAAATGTATATTCAGCCATAAAAAGGAATGAAATAATGATATATGATACAGCATAAGTGAACCTTGAAATCATTGCTAAAGAAAAGAAGCCAGTCACAAAAGGCCACATATTATGTGATTCTATTTATATGAAATGTCAATAATAGGCAAATCTATATAGAGACTGAAAGTAGAATAGAGGTTGCTGGGGGCTGAGATGATTGAAGAATGAATGGGGAGTGTCTGCTAACTGGTACGGGGTTTCTTTCTAGAGTGATAAAAATGTTCTGGAATTAAGATTGTGGGAATGGATCCATAAGTCTGTAAATATATCAAAAAACAAAAACAAAAATAACCCCAAAAACCCCAAAAGGATGAACTTGAAAAGATTAAATTTTATGATACGTAAATTATACTCAATCAAAAAAAAAAAAGACAGTTGACTACTTAAAGCGAAAGTCATAACAAATATTTTGGGATTTGTGCATAGAAGTAAAATGTATGACAATAATATTGAAAACTGTCAGGAGGGGAGAAATGAAGTATACTGTTGAAAGGTCCTTAAACTATAGGCGAATGGGGAAAATGTCACTTGAAAATAGGCTGTAATAAGTTAAAGATGTATACTATAATCCCTAAAAAAGCCATTGAAATAACCCAACCAGGGGTTATAGCCAATAGAACAAAAATATGAACTTATAATAAGTTAAATATAAAACAAACAAACCATTATGTAAAAAATTTTCAATGTCTGATAAGAACTTGCAAATTCAACTATTCATACTCTAGTGTGAAGTGGGTACTCTGGGGGTACAAGAAACACAAAGCAGAGCTTTTGGGCCAATCACAGCTAAATCCTATAGGCCATTAAACATAATAATTAGTAACAACAAACTAGATACTGGAAATGTCTTCAAGGGATTGAAAATTTTTCTATAAAAGGTCTGATAGTAAATGTTTTGGGTTTGTTGGCATACAGTCTTGGTAGTGACTCTACTGTAACACAAAAGCAGCCATAGACAGTATGTCAAATAATGAGCATAATGGTTGTGTCCCAAAAAAAACTTTATTTACAAAACGGGCAGCAGGAGGATGTGGCCCACAGGCCACAGATTCCAAGCCCTGACTTGAACTCTGGTTGGGGAAAGAAAATGTAATAGAAAGTAAAATAAACTGGTTGGATAGGATGTGCACAAAAAAGAATACACAGATACTATTACAAAGGTAAAGATGAGGGCTATACAAAGTAAGAATCTTTATGATATTATTTTCCAAGTGAAGGAAATAATAATGATGATGATGATGCAGGCTAATTTTCTTTTAATAAAGCATCTTTCTTCTGTGAAAGGGTTCACCTATCAAATAATAAACTCACAGCCAGGTGCAGTGGCTCAAAGTCCAGCACTCTGAGAGGCTGAGGCCAGAGGATTGCTTGAACCCAAGACTCTGAGGTTGCAGTGAGCTATGATCATGCCACTGCACTACAGCCTAAGACCCTGTCTCAAAAAGACAAAATAAAATGAATAATAATAATAAATTCACAACAACAAATATCAAAAAGGATGCCTAATTTAAAAAATTCTTATGAGTTTGCTTTATTAATGTCACACAGATCAGAATGTAGGTCTTTTGAGACATATCAAGATTATACATTTTCTTAGCTAAGGCTTAAAGCAAGTCTAGAAATTTTAGAGCAAAATCCCTGAGTAATCTAGATACTTTATATCAAACCCAGCATCATCAAAGGATCCTGGAATCCACTGTATCTTTTAAGATGCTTGTAGATCACCTAAGGTACTTTCAACAGACCTTCTACCCTTACTAGTCAGAACTTGTATAGATTGGAGAATAAGAAAAAAATAAGCAATTACTGACCTGTTCATCTACGGAATCGCCTGCACCTTTTAAAGACTCCGTGGAGATTGAAGCATCAGTCACCCTGGAAGTCTTAACTTTAACATCAGCTTTTTGACTTGTCGACTTGTGTCTTGATCTGATATTTCCTTCTGTAGTAATTCCTAAGGGTTTCCATTAAACAAGATTTCAAAATTATATATTATTCTGGTAAGCCCTCCCACCATCAACTTCTTCCTTGGTATCCTCTACTTTAGCAACCTAATGGGAAAAATTGTCTTACTTCATTTTAAAGCTTTTAACATAAGAATCACGAAAAGTTTGTATTTTAAAAAAAAGTTAAAGATTTGATTGAAAATTTTTTAATTTTTTTGAAGATTATATATTTTAATCTAAATTTAAGTTTTAGGAATTTTTTTATTTCAGAATATTATGGGGGTACAATTATTTTAGATATATGGATTGCTTTTGTACTGCTTGAGTGAAAGTTATAAGTGTGAAAATTTTTTATTTTTTTAGAGATGAGGTTTCCTATGTCTCCCAGGCTGAACTCCAACTCTTGGGCTCAAGCGATCCCCTTGCCTCAGTCTCCCAAGTGGCTGGGACTATAAGCACGTACTACTGTGTCCTGCTCAACTGAATTATCTTTAAAAGGTGTTGTGAATGTTCGTAAGTCACATTAAAACCAATAAATTACGATATGCCACAGATGCCTTAACTTAGGAGAAATCAAAGATGTTTTTCACATAATGAGGGTACCCTCAAAGGTTTAGTTTTACAATTCATCTAGTTATAACCAGTAAACTTTAAAAAGTCTCTTACATATGCCCTGTATCAAGTTTACACACTTTTCTTTGAAATGTTAAATTTAGGCTATCATTCATAAAATAAAAAAATAAGAAAAGAGTCTCTTTCCCCTTAATACATGAAGTATTCTACAAGTTCATTAAAAGCTGACTTGCCCATCCAGTCTCTAAGATGAGCCAGTATTTCAAACTTTTATAGGATCATGCCAAATATTCAAAAAAATTTCAGGATCTGACGCACTATTCTGCATCCAGTTATACCTGTAAAGTTGTCCTAACGTTTTATTTTCTCCTAACACTTAAGGAGCAAAGGAAGCTTCCCAAATTTTAACATAAAAAAATCATACCTGGAACATATACTACTGATTGTTCTTCATCAGAAACTATGCAGGAAAATATGAAGGAAAATACAATAAAAGATTATTCAATATCCAAATGCTGTCTCTGTTCTGTACATGTTATAATTTATTACCTCTTTGATCTGGGAATTTATAACTTTTAAAAACAAAACTAAAAAGCAAAGTAATAGAATTAAATGTAGCAAAATTAATATTCTTTAAAAGTTCATTTTTGTATATTCATAACTTAAGTTTTATAAAAATTTTGGAAGGCCTTGTTCCATGAAAATTTATCTACTCTTATTCCCAAGTGGATTAACCTACAATATACATTCTGCTGTTAGGTTCCTTTCCACTTCCTTTCCTTTTGTAAACAAGGAATTAAGTGCTCCAGGTTGGTCATTATTGGGGAACTGACAAGTTATTTTAGGCAGAAAGAATTAAATAATTTCAAGATGGGCTTTAGCTTTGAAGAACAAACACTATTTGAGGGCAAGTCAATCATGCAAACACGAAGACAATTATTTATTCTTCTGCAGTGCATTCGCGAAATGTCCCAAGAAGCCCTACTATTTTAAAAGTAGAAGAAATTTAAGTCAAAAAGAACTATTTTGAATTTCAAAAGGAAAAATTTAGAAAGGCTAAGATCATAACCCTGCTACAGAAAGAGAACCAATATAGTAAGAAAACTTTCTTTCTAGAAACAAAATTTTACTGAGAACTCTATCTAAACCCAGATATGTACATAATTTGATAACCTTCCATTACACTTCCAGGAAGGAAGTATCTAAACAATTTTTTTCCAAATGCTCTACAAAATTTCAAAGTCTTCTGTTCTTCTTTTATAAAATGTTTTCAAAGATTTCTAGACAAAGCAATTATTAACTACATCCTTCCTGAAAAAGGCTAGAATAGATTTAATAACATGTTCAAAAGGTTAATATATTTCAGCTCAGTATCAACACTAGTAATGGAATCTTTTCAAGGGATACTGATTGGAAATACCTAGACTCCTATAGGAATTTAGGAATACTAAGATGGTGAGCACTGTCTAAGCTGCCAGTTAGTTTCTAACAGCTCTCTGTAGGAGCACATGCACTGTAACAGCTTCAAAATTTTGGCTGATACCTAGTGTCTCCAAGTTTTCAATTCCCTTAAACATCAGAGATTGAGCTTAGAAAGTTTTAGGAGACACATAAGGCAAGTAAACAAACAAATTAGAACCCACTACTCCATGGAAATTGATAACTAATATAGGAGCAAAGAAAGAATCTCTAAGTTTATTGATACCCAACCTAAAATAGCTTTATAAAATTAAATTGTACAGGCTTTTCAACATCAAAAACTGATACTTTTTAAATATCCTTTGAGATTAGCCCACAGTCTAGCACACATAGTAGGTGCTAAATAATTACTTGCTGTTTGAAATGTACACATGGGAAAAAAGTACCTGGGAGGAAAAATCCAAGACAATGATGCAAGATAGGCTCCACATAGCAGTGCCTTCAATTAGAAAATAAAGTAATGGTGAATTTTCACTATATTCTCCAAGGATGACCTACAGAAAGACTAATATAACGGAGTCCCATAAAACACACTATACTTCCCTAGACAGTTCACAATGGCACCTGCTCACAGCTGGAAGAGACCAGCCCCGGGGACCCCATGCAGCTTCACCTTGCTTTGAATGCTCAAGGTATTTTTCACTTTGTCCTCACTTCTCCTATCCTTACTCTCAGCTAATAACTTTGCTTCCTATTTCTTTAAGAAAAACAAACTATAAAGACCTTCCCTAAGCTTTTATCAGCATACCTGACCAACTTTCCTGTATCTATGCCCAGATACTCTGCTTTCCTTCTTTGTGCTACGAATGAACATTCCTATCACACAAAAAAATACCATTCTTTCTTTTTACTCAAGGATATTGCTTCTGGTATTCTCTTTCTCCTGAATCAACCATTTTATCCTATTAAGTTTTTTCCATTAGCATCCAAACATGTAATATTTTTTTTTTTCAGAAAAGAAAAAAAACTCTCTTGACTCTATATCCCCTTCCACCTACTGTCAATCTTGCTCCCCTTCATAGTAAAACTTCAGGAAAGAGTCATCTAACACTTACTGTCTCCAGTGCCTCTTCTCAATCTTCAGCTGAACGTACCCCAATCAAGCTTTTGACTCCATCAATCCAGTACAACTACTTTGAACAGTTACAATGGCCTGCATCATTAAATCCACCAGTCAATTCTCAGGTCTCTCTGTATTTGATCTATCAATAATTTTTGACATAGATGACCACTCTTCTCCTTTTCTGTTTGCCTTCAAAGCAAGAAACAACACAGCAAAAAACAAGCAAAAAACCACCCAAAATCCCCATCCTTTTTTGCATGGCTTCGAAGATACCATATACTTATAATTTTCTTCCTACATTTTTAACCATTCCTTCTCAGTCTGCTCAGATTCTTCTTCACCTATAAATCTTGGAGTGCCCTAGGGCCCATTCCTTGGAACTCTTCTCTATCTACTAATTCCCTTGGTGATCTCACTCAGTTCTCATGTCTTTAAATATTGTCAATATGCTGACTTCTTTCTGCCAAATCTTTAGCAGGAGGCTATCACCTAAACCTGACATTGCCACTTACACGTAAAAAAAAAAAAAAAATCTCAAATTCAACATGTCAAAAACCAAAGTCCTAATCTTCATTTTGAAAGCTGCTCCTCCCACAGCAACTCCTCCTGCCCACCCCACCCAGTAAATGGCAATTCCGTCCTTCCTTCCAGCTGCCCAGGCCAAAAACATGGGGTTATTCTCGACTCCTCTTTCACTCATACTTCACATTCAGAAACTCCTGCTGGCTCCACCTTCAAAACATATGCACAGCCCAACCACTTCTCGCCAAAACTATCACCTCGATCCAAGTCACCTTCTCCTCTCACCAGAATTATTGCAATAAGTGTGTAACTGCTCTCTCTCATTTCTGTACATGACCCCTCAATAGCCTATTTTTCACAGTGTTCAGGATGATTTCAAAACTTATGTCATTTCTCATTCATACTAAAAGCCAAAGTATTTTGAACTGCACAGCAGGTTCTCTCTCTCTCTCACTCACACACACAGCAAAAGTATTTATGGGGGCCTACAGTGCTCAAGATCTGATCTCTACACCCCATCACCTCTCTGACCTCATTCCCTACTACTTTTCCCCTCACTCATTCCTGGCTTCCTTAGAGTTATTAATGAGCTGTGCAAGCTCCTGCCTCAGAGCCTCTGTGTTTATAATTTCTTCTACTCAGAAAGTTCTTTCCCCCAAATCTTCATGGTTCACTCCCTCATCACCCTTAGAACTTATGTCATATGTCATAATGTCATATGTCACCTTCTGATGGAGGCTTTCAGTTCCTAACCACATAGGTACTCGAAGTTGCAAAAATTCTCTCTTCCTGCAACCTACCTCCCTCCCCCTACTGCCTGCTTCTTTCCTATTTTCCTCCATAGTATCCATAATCACTGGACATAAAACACATTTTACTTATCATGGCCTCATCTCATCTCACCGAAATATAAGCACGAAGAGGGTGGTGTTTTTGTCTTATTTTGTTCGATGTAGTACCCCCAAACATAAAAGAATGCCTGGCTAGTAGTAAGCCATGTATGAAAGAATTAAATTGATATTTATTTAATTTTATGAAGCACTGTCCAACTTTCAGTGTTATCTATCTCATTCAAAATATGCAGACAAAACTATTACTTCTAGCTATACCTATAACAAATTTCTTTTCAAATATAAAACACTCTAAATAAACTACCTTTAAAAGTTTTTAAAAATAAGAAAGTATTTGAAATTACCTCTATCCAAACTATCCTTTGTCATAATCTGTAATCTATCTTCCACTCATTATTTTAAGAATCCAAATATTTATCTTCTTCAAATACAGAATTTCCTAACAAACATATATTGTATGGGGAGGTCACAGAGACACATAACATACCAAATGTGTATCAGACATACTAATGGGTTACATGTGCCACTTCGCTTCTACTTTGATTTCTTTGGAAGTGCCTCAAAAAGACAAGTATAGCAAGTTATAAAGTATCTTTAATACTGACACCAATCGATCCAGATCCCCAGAATTAAAGTAGCACAGTTGTCCCTTGATATCCTAGGCCTTCTGGATCCTTGAGTGTGGCCTTTTGACTGAATCCAAATTTTACAGAACAAATCATTTTAATAAAGGGATTTGCTCTGTGAAGTTTGGATCCAGTTGAGGGGCTGCATTTGAGGATCTGGAGAGGTGCATGTGTCCTCGAGGCCACAGGTTCCCCACCCCTGTCCTAGGTGGATTGGTTCCAGATCCCCACCCCTCAACGAATACCAAAATCCATGGATGCTCAAGTCCCTTATAAAATGGCATGACATTTGCATATTCTCTACACACATCCTCCTGTATAATTTAAATCATCTCTAGATTACTTATAATACCTAATACAATGTAAATGCTATGTAAATAGTTGTTATACTGTATTTTTTAATCAGTATTATTTTTATCATTGTATTTAAAAAGTTTTTTTCTTGAATATTTTTGATCTGCTGTTGAATTGCAGATGCTGAGATTGCTCAGATCCAGAGGGCTGACTATAATTAGAAACCCAGGGCAAAAGTAGGAAAAAGGATCCCTATCCCAGGTCTCCAGGGTCTGAAGAAAATAAACTTAGTACTGCCCGCTCTACTCTAACCTACTGAGTTTGAATCTCTTGCCAACATTACATGTATATGTAGTTACTACTCACTACAGAGATTTTCTGGGTTAGTATGTTATTTTTACATCAACATGAAGTCTTTGTCTATGTTTTACTTGAAAATTCAATGGCAGAGATTACAGATACTGTAATATTTTTCACCAGGTCAAAAATATGACTTGCAGTTCAAATTTGTTAATATCAAGTTACTAATACTGCTAATGTTAATACATTTGACTGCATTTAAGCAATCAAACTTAGACACTGCAGAAGCTCTAACTTCTTCTGACATTACTAGGAACTATAATGGAGGAGGAAAGCAATTCGCGACTGATGGGGCATATTGCGCTGGAAGATTTAACACATAAAATGACAAACATGGCATACTCATTGTTTACACACTATGTACTAAGATATACCTTGTGCAAAATAGCACTGCTGAATCATACTGTGCATGAGATGCATCACTCACAAGAACAGTAGAAAAGGTGACATTCAGTCATAGATGACCTGTCCTCTCATGATGGAAACACCCAAGATTGAGAAATATCTCAATCACATTTCTCTATGTGTTTAGGTGAAGCATTGAAAGTCTTTTTTACAACAGTGTGAAAAGAATACTAGATTACAGATACATGTTTTTGGTCTTTTTCTATTGAAAATTCTACTAGAGAGGCTCTTCTGTGGCCTGGGAAATCATCAGTGTGACAAGAAGAGATCAAGACCCAAAGACACAAGACTAAAGCAAATGATTCATAACTATCATTACATATTTCAGTAAATATTCAGTAACAAATTTAAATCTGACATTGTTTTGACATCCTATGGAGATTTAAAATGAAAATACCTGAGGCTGGATGTTAATTGGTCATTATGTGGAATAGGCTGGGTTAAAAGGTGACACTCTTAACCTTGCAATTCCTTTCATACATCTGAATTACTACAGGATGTAATTACCACCATTTTTTTCCCCATACAATTTCAATTCCTCACTGTCAATGAGAAGAGTATTTTACATTAAATTTTGGGAGTAAGAAAGAAGGTAAGAGATAAAGGACTATATATGGCTTTCACATGAAATAGAGAGTGATATGACTACATGAATTAGTGAGAATGTTGAGCAGCTAAGACCAAGAGTACAGGTTCTGTCCATATACTTGTTAATTAACTTATTTGGTCCCACTGCAATAGATTGTCTCCCTCCAACAATTTATTCTATATTGGAACAATACCATTGGTTGTTATAAGCTAATAATCTTCAAATATCTCCTCTATCACAAAATCCTATCGATGCAGAGGCCATGTTTCATGAGAAAAGATTCA
>RJWJ010035278.1:0-16742 GCA_004363605.1 Indri indri
TCCCTGAGTCTCATGACTTCTCCCCCCTGCCCAATAAGAAACCATCTGAGCAATAAGATCTCAGGGCTTTCCTGCCATTGGATCCTTAGGGGAGGCAGTGCTTTTTCAGGCATCCAGGATATGGGTAGAGAACTTGTGTGGAGAAGGATGAAGGGTGGTATTTCACCATCCCCCTCCATTCCAGCTAACTACTACTGCATAACTAACCACCCCAAATTCAGTGGCCTAAAATAACCTTTCATTATGTTTATAGATTCTGTGGAGGGAGAAATTTGGACAGACACAGTGAAGATGGATTGACTTTGCTCCATAATGTCTAGGACCCATAGCTGAGAAGTTTCACATGGCTGAGGGTGATGCCAGTGGCTGGTGGATAGAATCTTCTGGAAGATCCTATGCTCACAAATCTGGTGCCTGGAACAGGATGACTCAGAGGCTGGGCTCTGCCAAGTCTGTTGAGCACAGTACCTGTACACAGCTTCTCCGCATGGCTTGGGCTTCCTCACAACATGGCAGCCTCATGGTGATCTGACTTCTTACATGGAAGCACAAGAGGACACAGAAGATGACTTCTGCATCCACTGTTAATCAAAGCAGTTAAAAGATCTAGATTCAAAATGTGAGGTGGCCCCCACCTCTCAATAAGAGTGTCTTATAATTTGTGCTTTAGAGCCTCTGCCCCTAACCCATCCTATTCACATCTTTTGGTGGGAAGCTGCCTGGCTGCAGGAGAGCCCTAGATTTAGGGGCATTAGCCTAAAGCCTTTTGTGACTCATTCCCTGTTCCCTTCTTGGACTCCCCTGGAAACCCCTCAAGGGCAGCTCTCACAATCTATGCTGCTGGACTCCAAGGAGAGGCAGAAGTGGACGGCCTTCAATCCCACCCTGACGCACTGGGATTTGATTCTCTCCTTGGCAGCTGGAAGGAAGAGAAGAGCCTCCTGCAGAAGGCAGCTTTGAGAGCACTGTTCTGGGAGGATCAGAAGGGTGGTGGCAAGCTGTGTGAAGTGAAGAGGGGTCGCCAGGGGCAGGGAGACAAATGCGATGGCTGTGTTAAGGCTGAGCACAAGGGTGGGGGCCCTTGTGCACGGAGAGCAGAGAAGGGGCGTAACTCAGGGCCCAAAGAACAAGATGTGGGAGGGAGCAGCAACTTTCAAGAAAGAAAAGGATCATCTGGCAGATCACGCAGCCCAGCTCCTGGGGCACGTTAATGAGTTTGCGTAGACATCGTCGCTCCTCCCCGCTGCATGGCTTTGAATGACTGCGGCATCTCAGTCCCATGGAAATTACATCAAAACGAGTTGGCCGTTCCAAGCCTCCCATTGCTAATGAGACCCAAGTGTGAGAGGTCCTTGCCCCTCCAACTTCACTGTACAGGAAACTTATGAATTTTTAAACGTATAGAAAGCACATTGTTTGTGATTACATTAGACCTTCAAAAGGAAGCACGAACATAAATTTTGAGATGAATAGCTGAGTGCTGGAAGCTTGCCTCTCTGCTTGACTTCAATAACTTATCTCAATGAATCCCCAGCAGAAAGCATCTTACATACTTCAGTTCTTGAGAAGATGAGATGTGAATGCTGGGGAATTATAAGACAGAGGGGCTTTATTGCAACAGTGAACAAGCTGAAAATTACAAGGTAATGGAATCTCGGTGGGAGGTCTTCATACCCTGCCATTAGCTAACTCAGACAATGATTGCTACAGAATCGACTGGGGTTACATAAATGCTGTACAAGGTTTCTGCTCTTTGCATCCTCATCTGGCTAAGCCCAGAGATAATCGCATTTGAAGGCAGAGGATACACCTGGCTGCCAGGAGCTTTGACCTCACGGGAGAAGTTTACAGAATTACCTGCCTTGGGAATCCTCCATCCTATTGGAGATGATTTCATTTTGGACTCTCGTGGTGCATTGGAGCTAAATAGTGTTCAAAAAAGGGGGAGTATCTGGGTCAGGCCTGGGAGGAAATACAGATGGCTCAGGATATGTCTCTGCAGACTGCCTCCTCGGTGGCATTACTGAGCCATGTGACAGCCTGAGCAGGAACCCCAGTCAAGAATGTCTGTCCTGTGTTTGCTGGGCTCTGGCCGTGATGACTCCGGGCTCTGTAGGAAATACAGAGATAAAAGCACATGAGCTGATTATGGGGGAGGCAACAACAACAACAGCACCAGATAAAATTTGTATACCAGGTACTGGGCCAGGGCTCCACACACCTTTTTCTGACCCTTCCAACACTCTCACCAGGTAGGTGATCTTACCCCCATTGCACAGAAGAAGAGAGAGAAGTTTATCATTTCAATGCACAAGACATTTGGATTATGTCATCCCATGAAATACTGTCTCCTAAAATTTGCTTCTTGGAGAGGATTATCTGTATGACATCTGCCATATCTATACATACTAGTCAGGGTTCTCTAGAGAAATATAACTAATGGGAGATACACACACATGCGCACGCACACACACACTAGGAATTGGCTCATGCAATCACAGAGGCCAGGAAGTCCCACGGTCTGCAATCTGGAGAACCAGGAAAACCTGTGGTGTAATTGAATCCAATCCAAAGGCCCAAGAACCAGCAGCACTGAAGTCCAAGGGTAGGAAAAGATGGATGTCCCTGCTCAAACAGAGAAATTGGATTTCCCCTTCCTCTGCCTTTTTGTTCTATTTGAGCCTTCAATGGATTGGGTGATGCCCACCCATACTGATGAGGGTGGATCTTCTTTACTGCGTCTCCTGAATCAAATGCTAATCTAATCTGGAAACATCCTCACAGACACACCCAGAAATAATACTTGACCAGTTATCTGGGCATCCCTTAGTCCAATCAAGTTGACACATAAAATTAACCATCACACCATACACTATGGAGTCATCCCTCAGTATCCTTGGGTTACTGGTTCCAGGAGCCTCCATGGATACCAAAATCCACTGATACTCCAGTTCCATATATAAAATGGTGTAGTATTTGCATACAACCTACATACTTCCTTCTATATACTTTAGACCATCTCTACATTACTCATAATACCTAATACAACATAAATCCTGTGTAAAGAGTTGTTATACTATATTGTTTAGGGGATGATGACAAGAAGAAATTCTGTTCATGTTCAATACAGACACAACCATCTTTTTTTCCTGAATATTTTCACTCTGTGGTTGATTGAATCCACCAATGTGGAACCCACAAATATGGAGGGCCAACTGTATATTTTTTTGTTATTTACTTATTTACATCTAAATCAATTTGTCCATCTTTCCCAGGTTTAGCTTAGTTAAATACAGGAGAGGGGTGAGGTGCAATAGCCTTGGAGGAGCTGGTACCACACCAGGTCCCATCCCACTTGGGTGAAGCCAACTCAGGTAGGAAGTAGAGTTTATCGAAAGAATAATTACATTTGAACAGCATTTGCAAACCTGAGATGAGGCATGAAAAACATGGCAGTTCTCCCTGAAAAATAAATAAAAGATGGACAAGGCCCTGGGACTAGGGGATTCTATAGGCAGCCTATGGGGCATAGGGGTGGGATGGGAGTAATCTGCATTAATTGCCATCTTTAACTGTGACATTTGATGTCAGTCTAGGTCCCTGCGGCAGAGGCTGATCAGAGCAGAGCAGTGACTAGTGCTGGGACATTCCCTGGATCAGAACCGATGGCACAGAATGAGGTTCAGGCCCTGTTTCCAGAACAGAAACAAAGGTAGGGAATGAGGCTGGGATATTCTACAAAAGCCCACATTTTGAGGGCTTCAGGGCAGGAGCTGATTCACATATTAGGAGCCAGGGTACCCACAGTCTTTCTGCATCTTGGTCTTCTCTGCTGCCAGAGAAGTAGCTGCAGGCGACCTGAATCTGCAGGTGGGTTTCTGAGGCCCCAGCTGCAGGGTGAGGAAGACTGGGAGGCTGAGAACCAGGCCTGGCAACCTGGCTCCTGTGGAAGCAGTCTGTGATTCATGTTAAGAAAACAAAGGTTTGCTTTCACTCCCCAGTAGGAGAACACTGGGCAAGTGCCTGCACACAGGAGCCAACGGTGCTGCTAGACCCTGCCTCAGCTGAGCTCACCTTGATCTCAGACTCTGGAGCATATGTTAATGGGAAACATTTTCTGTTAGTGTTTGTAAGCTCATGCAAGCAAGGCCTGGGCTGTCATCACAAGTCAGAGGTAAAAATGCAGCTAATTGTGTAAAATGGGATAAAGTGCTAAATCTAGAACTATTTAAGAAGGAAGAGAAGAACAAGGGGAGGTCTGCGTGGGGGTGGAAAAGTGGCACCAGGAGTCAGGGGTCCTCTCTGCATCGGGAGGCCTTTGGTGTCTGACCTGGGCCCTCTTTTCACTTTGTTCTGAGAAACAGGACAATTAGTTGATGCCCAAGGCATGCAATTCAATTCAATTTATCAACCACTTTCTAGGAGCCTATGATGCATTAAAAAAAGAAGAAGAAAGAAAGAACAAAGGAAACCCAAACAACAAAACTCCCCAAATATAAATTATCCCAACTAATTTGGTTCTAATGCTGTGAACATACTTTTCAAGGTGTATTTATTTTCCTGATTACCAGGATGGAGTGCTCTGTGTTCAAATCTGTGGTGTGAGTCAGACAGAGAGTGTGCCCCTCTCCCCACTTTAGAAAGGGAAGGATTAGCATTCATTGAGCACCTATTATGAACCAGGGACTGTGTAGACACTTGATACGTGTTATCTCATTTGATTCTTGACTCATACAGGTTAAGCTAATTGTGCTGCAGTAACAAGCAACTTCCAAATCTCCATGGCTTAAACAATGAAAGTTTATGTCTTGCTCACATGACATGTCATCACATTTGCATACAACCCCCATACTTCTGTTGAAGGTCAGCAGGTAGCCTCTGCTTACAGTGGAACAGCCTCCCTCTCAAAGTCACTTGTGGCCCCATGCTAGATAGAAAGGTGGCTCTGCAGAGCCCACAGTAGCCAAAAAGAGCTCTTGCCTAATGGTACCACATGCCCAGTTCCATTCACAGCTCATTGCATGATAGTCACATGGTCCCACCCTGCCCCAAGGAAGCCAGGACACAATAATCCTACCTTGTGCCCAGAAGGCATAGAGTGGGAAGTATTTGGTGAAAAGCACGAATGGCTTCCATAGTTATTACAATAAGAGCCAGCTCGTAGAGTTGCTTTATCATTCTCATTGTACAGATGAGGTTTCCAAAACTAGCAGAATTTGATTAACTTAATCAGAATCAAAATAGTTTGGGGGCCTTCATAGGATTTCATCCTGCTATGCCAGATCATTTCTTTTGCTTTCAGTATCTGTGAATCCATTGCCCAGAAAAAGCTAACCTGTGGGTAAACTGATGACATCAAACATCTCCACTTGAAAGCTGGTTGTCAAACTTTCCCACACAATGGGCACTGCGCAAGAATTTGCCTTTGTGACCATTTTGATGCCTCTTTCCTATGAACATCTTTTTATTGCAATATTTAAATTAGGATGGGTTTCCCTAGACTGAGTCCCATAGTGTGTTTCATTAGATAATGTGATGATTAATTTTAGGTGCCAACTTGAGCAGATTAAGGGATACTCAGATAATGGGTAAGGCATTATTTCGGGGTTATCTGTGATGGTGTTTCCCAAAGAGATTGACGTTGGAATCAGTGCACTAAAGAAGATCCACCCTCAATGTGCATGGGCACCATTTAGCTGGCCGAAGGCCTGCGGAAAACAAAAAAGCAGAGAAAGGGTGAATTCGCTCTTTCTCTTCTGAAACTCAGACACCCTTCTTTTCCTGTCCTTGGACATCAAAACTCAAGGTTCTGAGGCTTTGGACTTGAACCGAGCCACGCTACCAGCTTCCCTGGTTCTCAGTTTGCAGACAGCCTATCTTGGGACTTCTCAGCCTCTGTAACTACGTGAGCCAATTTCCCTAATGAATTCACTTTCATGTTTCTAGCTCTCTCTATATCCTACTGGTCCTGTCTCTCTGGAGAACCCTGACTAATACAGATACTAAAAAGTGTTCCATCAACTATGCTTTGCAATAATATATTTTGGACTGTGATGCATATACAATGTTAAACAGATTTTATTACTCTGGACATTTTTTTAAAGGATTGACTCTGTTAATGTGCCTTGTGATTCTCTAGAAGGGAGACTCCAGCCTACAGTGTGTCCCAAGCCTATTGCTTTAGTTTACTGGAGGATCTATTAACAAAGAAACACGAGGCAAGGTGTCAGTGAGTGATAATGACACTTAGCGCATTTAAGGGGTAAAAAGCATAAAGGCCATTCAGGACGTAGCTCCTGGTGTAGGAAAATTCAGGGATGGTAGCATCGATTACTGCACAAACTAAGCCTGTACTATATTCCAGGTGCTGCTTACAGAGAGGTTCAGACAGGTAGGGTCTCTGACTTCAAGGATCACACAGTTTAAACAAATATAGCCAGGCTCCTTGAGATTTTAGCACCCTGGCATTTTTAATGACTGAAATAATGTAAAATTGGACTAGGCCCATGGTTGTTGGCACATGTTAATTTCTTGCTTCCTGCTCAACACCCCTTATTCATTCTCACAACATTTGTTAACTGCTTCTTTGTCAAGCAAGAGGAGATAACTCCAGGGTCACAAGAAAAATCCATGAGTTTATTTCTCAGAAGAAATAAATGCCCCTGAAAAAGCTGCATCTGGCTACTGATGCCCAGAAGTCTGGTTACTCAAGGTGTTATCTGAGACTAAAAGCAACGCAGACTCTCCTCTTCCGTTCCCTGAAATCCCCCCTCCCTCACCTGCCTCTTATTCCCTAGCTGCGGAAAAGCTCTCTGCCTCAGCTCTGCGACAAGGCAGATCTGACAGTTTTTCTCTCCTGTCTTCTCGTTTTGGCCAAATTGAATAAACTTGTCTCTACCTCCAAGCACCGGTGTCACGGTGTTTGGTATTAGGAGCACATCGGGTACTTGAGCCTGAATTTGGGGTTCTACGACACAAGCAGTTACCAGTTACTGGCAAATATCACTTGCTAGGTATTTCAGGAATGCATTGCTTTTTTGTCTTCATCCTAGTAGTTTGTCTTCAGCCAGGTAGTTGTCCTTATCTTTATTTTATAGACTATTATGACTCAGATTAACTTGCTTGGCCAAAATCACATCACCAGTAAGTGATCGAGCCAGGATCGCCACCTGCATCTTTTGTGCTGTTCTTGGTGACTCCCTGTTGTAAAGCGGCTGAGGGAGGATCCTGGGCACAGCCTCGCCAAGCTCAGGAAAATGACATCTGCACTGTAAAGGGACTTCCACAGCCTTCTGTTTGTATGTACCGTGCATGGAGCTTATGGGTCCCGGCTTAGGGAAGAAGCAGCATCGCTCTCAGCTCCCGCAGCCCTCACCTCCCAGTTGGAGGGTGAGATCACAACAGAGATGTAGAAACCAGGCTGTTTCAAGAGCAATTCAATTTTTCTTTTCTTTTCTTTCTTTTTTTTTTTGGAGTTTAATAAATCCCTGTGTTTAAAGGATCCTAAATCCCTTGGAAAGAGCAAGAACTTCGGATTCAAACTAACGAGGGTTCTGCCCTTACTGGCCATGCAAGCTGGGGAATGCCTTCGTCTTTCTGGGGCTCAATTTTTTTTTAACTGCATCTTTTCTGACACCCTCCACCCAGGCCGGTGCAAGGCGGAAGAGAGATGATACATACAAATTCCTTGCATAGTACTCGGCATACAGCAGCTGCTCAAATGTAAGCATTCCCTTTTTTTCTCTCACTGTCCCCTGTTCTCCCTACACAAAAATGTGGAATTAATGAATAATCTTGAGTATTTCTGGATTCTCCTAAAACGGAGGCTGGTGGCACTGCCATGAAGTCCAACCGTTGGGAGCTGGGTGGACATGGAGTGATAGCTTCTACAATTTTCTATTAGCTCACGCTACATTCTTCTTGTTATTATCATTATGATGGCCTTTGTTTAACTTGAAAAATACGAGTCAAATGCTCATTTAAATCAGCAAAGCTCATCAGAGACAAATATGTGTATCTTGTCTCCATTCTTAGATGTACTAATTGCTTGCCCGACTCACTAAATTTTAATTAAAACCATTCCACCAGACGATTTCATTTTATTCCTTTCAACTTGTAATTAAAGCGTTTACTGGCCAACTATCCAAATGAAATGAAGAGATTTTGCTGGGGTGTTTAAAGAAGAAAATGGCTTGGAGCCTCCTGAGGTAGTGACTTGGATCTTTGCCGTTTAAGTGGATCAACCCCCTGTGGACTGGAGATGATTTTAGAGAAGGATTTACTCTGCTTTGGCACATTTAGGTCAGTTAGACCCTGGATTAGTTCAATCACTCAATTCTTCCTGCATTTATTGACTACCAATACATGCCAATAGCAGGGCCCGTGTCTGAACCTGGTCCTCGCCAGTCCAGGAATTTGTAAATGACAAAGCAAGCCCCGGGTGATGGTCCACACTCCCAGAACTTTCTCTGAATGCCATACTTTGGTCTTCTCTTCCCTGTGCTCATTTTCCTGATTTTGGTTGGTTCTGAGCCCCTCATTGCTTTAGCGGCCCACGAGATGGCTGTCACCAAAGGTGCCCCTAGAACTCTCTCAGGGAGCACACACTCCTCGCTCATGACCCCCAGCTTCTGCCCTGCTAGACACAGGCTAGTTTCTCCTGGGGGTAGGGATTGGACAGACACCACATGCCTAGCTCTGGGTTTGGTGTTACAAACACGGGGGTTACTCTTCTTAACACAGAGATTGCCTTACATGCTTGTAAGAAAAACTTTGAGGCTGGCAGACAAACCCAAAACACGAACCATTCACAAAATAAAAATATGAATGGCCAAATATTCCTAAAGCGCAGATGAAGGCCAGCATGAGATATTATTTTCCGCCCACCAAATTAGCGAAGGATAATCATAATTCATAATGTTGGTGAGCAGGCACACTCAGAGGGGTTGGTTAGAATGGAAACAAGTGTCACTTCCTCCCCCAACAGGAGGCTGTACAAGAGTACAACCCTGGGTCCTTATGCCATATGTCTAAGCATTTAAAGGTTCTAAACAAAGCTAACAAACTGTGAAATTAAATTTTCAGTCTTCCCACCTGGACAAATTCACCTTTATAATTGGATTCTCAGGAATTCTTTGACAGAACTCGGGGGGTGTGGGGAGAGTGAGCCCCGGCTCCTGCGTCCTGGCCTGCAACCCTCCTCTGCCCACCCCCAGCTTCTGGGACAACCAGTCCTTCCTGAAGGAAGATCTGGGCTTCCCACGCTAGTGCCCACCCACATGGGCGTGCGGGCACAGTCACTCTGCTCCCCCTCTGACCTCCTGCTTGGGTCACAGGGAGGAGAAAGAACACACATTGCCTTGTTTTCTTCTTGAGGTAAAGGCATTTTGTGAAGGTCCCGCAGAGGTGAAGCCTCCACGTGCTCAGTTATTTAATCCACGGAGGCCACGGAGGAAGAAGGCTGGTCGTAGGAGCAGCCCCTTCATGCTTAGCCCAACCTGATGGCTCTTGCGTCTGTATTTTTGCAAACTAAAACTAAGGGGAATTGCTACGCAACAATTTTTTAAAACGATACATAGTAAAAATGATTGACTTTTGTTTCTAAAAGTGATGTGAGATAAGGGTTGCCTGGATTTCTGCCGTTGAGGTTTCGCAGCTGTTGCGGCCCAGGTGTGCAAAGTTGATGGGAACTCCCAGCAAGAGTAGAATAAATAGCGAGGCGGGCACAGCCCAGGGGATGGAGAATGAACACAGAGCGTGGCAGGCAGGCCCAGCCTCTTCCTCCCCTTGCAGCATCAGGAATTTCGGTTCAACAAGGCCAACATTAATCACAGGGGTCCAACCCAGGCAGAAAGTAGAGGGGCAATGGGGGTCAGGGAGAGGAAAATAAATGCCAGGGGGTCTGGTCAGTGGCAGTTCCCAGGGGGTGAGGTGGCTGTCAGGATACAGCCCCTTGGAAAAAGTCATGTGGTCTCTGGGCTATGGGGAGGGAAGGCTAAAATAAAAACAATAATCGTAACAGCAAACGCTTCTCTGTTACTTATCCTGCACCCTTTGAAGGGATTTACGGTTTTGCTAACTACAGTGTGGTCTGCAGACCGGCAGCACCCGCAGTGGCTGGAAGCTCATCAGAAACGCAGACTCTCGGGCCTCACTTGAGACCTACCCAATTGAAAACTGCATTTTAACAAGATCCCAGTTAATTTTTATATGCACACGACAGTTTGAAAACCTCTGCTTCAATTCTTTTAATTCATAGAAAAATGTACCTAGAAGAGAGCTACTATTGCTATTTCTATTTTACAGGTGATGGCATTTGGGCACAAAGGCATTAAGTGAAGGTCCCACGGCTGGTAAGGGTCCAACCAGGGTTGAACTGAGACAGTCTGTTGCAGAACCCGATCTTTCAAGCTATACCGCTTCTGAAAGAAGTGACTTTGGTGTTACACAGAGCTGGGTGTCAGGTCTTCCTTGCTGGCTGTGTGTCTCTGGACTGGTTATTCAACCTCTCAGACTTTCTGTGTCCTCAATAGTAAAGTGGGTCAAGAACAGCATCTGCTTCGATGAACTTCAGTGAGGCAAAATAAGAAAATGCATGTGAAGCACTTAGCAATCGTTGTTCATTTCTGCTATAATTACTGTTGTTCTCATCATCTTCATCATTGTCATCATCATGTCATTGTCATTGTCATCATCACTTTTGTCATCATCATTGGCATCGTCATTGGCATTTTTCATCATCATCATTGTCATCATAATTGGCATTTGTCATCGTCTTCCTCATTGTCGCTACTATCATTGTCATCATCATCACTGGCATCATCATTGGCATTTGTCATCATCATCACTGTTATTGTCATCATCACTGACATTTGTCATATCATCATCATCAACATCCTTGCCATTGTTGTCATCACTAACACTTTTGCTATCACCGTCTTCATCATCAGGGAGAGGTTGCCACATGAGGCACTAGGCTGAGTGGGACAGGAGCTGGCAGGACCTCAGTCAGGGTCACCAGGACAGCAGAGATAAGGATTAGTGCCGACAGCTGCCTCTAACCACAGACCCAATTTCTTCAACCTCCCTAAGCCCCAGCGAGGTTTATGTCTCATACTCAGAGCTCTTTCTGCCCAGCCAGAATTGGTGGCCCAGACTGCATATTTTCCTGGATAGTTGGCTGGAAGGCAGCATTGTCCCCAGGTTGCGGTTGCTGTGGAAACAGGTGCCCCTCAGGGGCCAGGAAAACACTGGCAGAGACTTGGCTTCTCAGCTCCTGCAAAATAATTCTCCACTTTTCTCTGTGCTTGTTAGTCCCAAGTAACGTTTGCCAAAGGGCCTACGCTGTGGGGCCCCTGCGTCCTGATTGTCATCTCTGCTTTGCGGCTGCTGGTAGGATCAGGCCTTCCACCCATCCCCGTGTGTCTGCAGTTGGTGCTGGTGGGTGGGTGCTGACTCTTTGCGATTTTCTTCACCTCGCCTTGTGTTTCCTTGTGACTTCTTGAAAACAACCTCTTATTTTTGGGAACTACTTATACAAATGCTGCCTCCCTTATTTTAAAGAAAACCAGAATCTTCAAGACTGAAAGAAAATCTCAGGAAAGGGACTGATAGCTCTGTCCCCTAAAGTTCAGCTTCCTTTGGGGTTGAGAGGTCCTGGTTTGATTCCCCCTAATAACTTTCTCATGTTTTCCTTAGCATGGATGAGGGAAGCTGAAATGTTAGAAATAAACAAAGAACCTGACCAAATAGTAAACAAGAGAGAAGCAATGGAAAATGACAGAGGCATAAAGACAGGCCAGAAGTCCTGGATAGACGCTTCGCTCTGGGCCCAAAGTTCTGGTCCAGCCTCACAGACTCCCTCAGGGCCCTCCACCCCCCAGGGCTGGCCTTCCTCCCTCTGCGAACCTGCTTGACTCCATCACAAGCGAGCTGGTCACCCGGCCACCTCTTAAAGCAAAGGCTGCCAGGAAGAAAGATTCCAACTCTTCCACCCTCCCTACCACACGAACAGAAGAGAACATTTTAGCATAGAACAGACACGCAGACAATGCTAAGTCTAAGGCATCCTGGACCCAGTCACCCTTCTCCCCCTAAATGTTTCTGTGAAAAGAGACTTACCTCTTCCTGGTTAGTCGAGATTGGGGAAAAGCAACTTGACCTTCAAAACCGTCCCCGCCTTATCTAGTCTTTCTGCTTTGAAATAAGCCAGACATCCTTTCTCTCCCTGCCTCCCTCCCTCCTCTCTTCCTTTCTTCCCTCGTTGTCCCCATTTATCCATACAATAAATTTTGAGATCCAATTATGTGCAAAGTGCATTGGTATGGGGCATCATTGGTTTGAAAATGTCTGTTTGATGTCAGTCCAAAACACATTTATTCTGTTTCTAAACTTCTTTGGCTGAATGCCTTGGGAATAATGAAATATCTCTATCTTTTTACTCCCCCTTTCTTGAAGGCACAACTTTCTGCAGCTGTGTACACGAACATGTTGCTAGTCTGTGTGCACACATGTGTTTGTGTTGGGTAGGCGTATAAGCCAAGTTGCATGTGTGTGTGTGTGTGTGTGTGTGTGTGGCCATGGAATCCAGCTCAGGTTCCAGCTCTTGACCCATGCTGGTGCTGTGCCACTGACCTGGCTACTCTTTAGAGGTAGACATTCCTCTGTCTTTGCCAGCCTTTGGCAGCTCAGTGGCCCGCCGGCCCTCCCCTTCACCAACACGCCCTGTGGCATCGCCTCTCACAGCAGGTGACACGAGTCCTAGGGGCCTAGGGAAGGTACAGCACAGTCACTGCTCATGACTCAGGCTCCAGGACAGGCTGTTCACCGTAGGGGGGTCCCTTCTTTGCCAGGTGACAGGAGGGAGGTGGCAGATGGCAACCCCACTTCTCTGCTAAACCTACCCTCTTGCCAAGCCCAGCTTCAGCTTGCTTCTTGTCTCCTCTTGCTGTTCTGGGGTCTCAGTTCATATTAAACAAAGCTTTCTGCCAGCTTTGCCTTCCAAACAGGCGGGGCTCTCGATTAAGCAGCCACTCTCAAACTGCCGTCCTGCTCTCTCTGTTCCCTGAGCAGGCCCCTCGCCTCCCCACGTCCTCCTCCTCCTTACTGCTCTCTCAGGCCACATCTGTCTCAGACATGTGCAGCACACGCTGCCTGGATGCCAACAGCAAAGAGCCCAAAGGAGAATGAGAATCATTTGCTTTTATGGAGTGCCTTTCTTGCAAGGATCTCTAAGTACCTTTCAGACAATTAAATGTTATCATTGTAAATGGGGAAACTGAGGAATACAAAAATTAAGCTACTCCCTTGGAGACACGTAGCTGATCACCATCAAGAACTCAGCCCGCCTGCCTTTCTCATTTGCACTCCTTCTGAAAGAATGCAGCTTACACCCTGAGAAGACAGGTTGATGCATAATCGTGGGGCTCATTTTCTTCTTGGCACATCTCTTTCCTTGACCGTCCTTCTTACCCAACCAGTTTATCATGCTCGCCCCAAGGGCCTGCATTCAGTAAGCTCCAAGGATCTACTCTCATGCACTTCAGTGGGGAGTTGTGCCAGGGGAGGGTCCATGGAGGCCAGGCTGCCTCCCTCTCTGGAACGTGCTCCCACCTTACAACCTTCAGTCATTCATCCCCATACAATGGAGGATGTCACGGACACGGCCTCTGTCCCATGAGCTTGCAGCAACAGCAGTCTCAATACTGGTACTACCTCTGTCTACACACCAGCTGAGCCAGAGAGGAGGTCTCATTTTCTCTCTTTTAAACCAAAACATTTAATTACTACTTCTATCCACAGACAAGGTGTGAGCTGAAAGGCCAAGAAGTTCATAAAATTATAAAGAGCATTTCTGTTTATGAAAAATATCTCATTTGGGATATGGGTGAAGCATTGCAATAATGATAGATTTTTCCCCCATGATAAAGTCTATGTAGTAATAATAAGTATTTAAAAAAATAATAGCTAATGTTTACATATGAGGTCTGTCCATAAAGTAACCAGTCATATAAGATGAAAACTAGAGACATTGATTGAAGAAGATAGAAGATACAAGAAACATTGTACATAGGACAATGACGCCTCAGTCCCCCTCAAAGTAGACACCCTGGGACCTCACACAGTCCTCCCAACGTCTCTTACCCTAACCCACGCACATTCAACATTCTCAGGTGTTCTGCTTGTTGCAGGCCTTCCAGAACATGGATCACTTTCAACAGATTCTCCACCATCTTTGAAGCATTTGTGCCATACTTTTTTTTGCATTGCACTCATCACATTGTCCCCAAAAGCTTTCTGAACCCTCCAAATAGTTTCCACAGAGGAATGGTCAAGCTTAACACAAAATTTGATGCAGATTCGTTGCCGTACTCACTCAGTCATTTTGAATGTGACAGCCACACAGTACAACTTCTCACTCAACGGCATCTAGCGCCCCACTGACTGGCACAGTGAAGTCATCGTTGTTTACGCATGTGCATCCCAGTCAACTCTCCTAGGCTGCCAGGTGACATCAATGTCATGCAAACCGTTCTTGTTATATTAACAACGGGTGGATACTTTCCAGACAGACCTTGCATATTGAGTAAGTACTAAGTGCCAGGCTTCATTCCAAGCATTGTATATACATTAATCTTGTTTGCTCCTCATGTCAATTATCTGAGCTAGAAACTACTATTATCCCCATTTGTAGATGTGAAAACCAAGGCACAGAAATGTTATAAAATTTTCTCAATGTCTGATGAACACCAGGCATTGAACTTGGGACTTTAAATATACTATCATGGATACCTTCTGCAATCTGAGAAGTACTTGTATCTTTCTGCAAATCCAAGAAGTACTTGTATCTTATATACTAGGGTGGTCCTGGGCAGGGGTGATGTCTCAGGTAGGTACTGAGAAGTTCTTATATCTCTCTGTGAAGAATGGGAGGTTTTAAGAGATTAAGTCTTTTGCTCAGGGTACACAGCCAGTGAGGCGAGAACAGGAATGAGACCAGGGTGTGCCATCTCCATAGGTATTGTTCTTTTTATTAATATGACATTGTCTGCCCCATTGGATGTCTACACTTAATTTCTACAGTCTACACAGTGCCTCACATACTGTTGGGCCAAAACGGACATTCCATAAACACACACTCATTCTTTTTATTGAGCTAATGAATGGATCCTAAATTAAATATTGATATTAAATTCTGTGATCCATGCTCCTGGGAATAATAGCATGGGTAATTCAAAGGAGTGAATAATTACTCCATCTTGTATGCTTTTGCTTTAGAAATGCATTCATGTATTTATATTTCAATATGGATTTGCTGTTTATGGGATTTGTATCACTTCTTACAAAATGAGGATATGAAATGAGGGTCTGACTCAGGAGATGCTGGAAGTAAATCTCATCTCTTCCTGCTCAGTGTCCCATGGTTTTCAGCTGCCCATGGGAGTAAAGGTGTCATCTCACACACTGAGGTCACAGACTGGCCATTCATGCTGTCCTTAGTCTGTGAATGGCTTTTGTTGGACTCACGCACTAGATAGACCTGCAAAGTGATTTATCTCCTCCCTCCCTCTCTCTCTTCCTTCCTTCCTGTTTTCCTTCTTCTTCTTCTTTTTTTTTTTCTTGCAATTGAATTTATTATCCTTATCAACATTTAAAAGTTAGGAGACTTTGTCCAAATTTTTGGCTTCTCCTGAAAATTATATCTGGCAACACAAGCCCCCATTTGCATTTGGCAAAATTAGCTGAAGCCAATTAATGATGGGCCTATGCCCTCCACATGGCCTCCGTCCTCACCACCCTTTGTGGGGGGTCTCTCCAACTCTGAGGCTGGGTGTCAGTTGCCACCAATCCTCCTGCTAATGCAATTCTTTTCCTGCCTCCCAACCAGCTCCACTCATTCCTGTGAGTGATGTAGCGTCTGAAGGCATGTGAGTTGCGAGCCTTGTCTTGGGTGATGCAAATTCCCCAGCAGGCGAGCAAATGAAATGCCATGCCATCTGATCTCCACAATCCTCTATCCTCTGTGTCTTCTCTCTGATGGGGCACCAGTGAATATAACATGAGGTGGAGTGGCTGCCTCTGGTATCAAACCCGCAGAACTTTCCAGCTTCTCTCAAGTATCCCAGAAGGAGATAGACAATTATCAATCTTCAAAATTAACTACCAAAAGAGTCCAACCCTTTCATTTCTATCTTTTCAACTAAAGAGACATCCTTTCTATTAAAGCGCTTAATAGACTTGGGTAGTCTCCACTCCAAATAATTTATTTTAGGCTAAGCAGAGTGGCTTTTTCTCCTTTAATGTGCTTGATACCTGGCTTAGCCCTTTCTGTAACAAGAGTAGTAATTGATGTTTTGTTGGAGAAGAAGAAAATCCCATGCCTTGTTCTAAGGCTGCTAAGAACTTGAGAGCATTGATTGTCTTGCACGAATGGCCACAAGTTAATGGATTTGGTTATAAGTTGTGTTGAGACATTAACACACATTTTGGGTGGTGGTAGAAATTGGCTCTTGCCATGGTCGTTGTGGAAGGTTGAATGAGTGTTCCCAACTCTTCATCTTCAGAAAATAATCCATGCACTTTTCTCTATGACTTACTGGCTCCTTCCACTAGAGTCAGCAGAGTGTACATCTCCACTTATCTTTGAACTTGACCATGCGGTTTGCTTTGATAATTGGAATATGAGTAGAAGTGACAGTGTGCCAGTTCCTAGCGGAGAGTCAAAGAAGTTGGCAAATTTTCAC
>RJWJ010035279.1:0-16753 GCA_004363605.1 Indri indri
CCCGCCTCGGCCTCCCAGAGTGCTAGGATTACAGGCGTGAGCCACCGCGCCCGGCCTGAAGTGACTTTCTATCCCTCTAGTAATTTTTTTTGCCTTGAAGCCTATTTTATTCTTATATTTAGTTCACCAGCTTACTTCTATTTAGAATGTGTTTGATATATCTTTCTCAATCCTTTTACTTTTGTCCCTGTAATCTAATAATCTTTGCCTTTTAATTAGAACATTCAGTACCTTTATAGCTACTGTACCTAGTAATAGTTAGATTTATTTTCAGCTATTCTTTGTGCTTTATTATGCTTTTTTTTTTCTTTCCCTTTCTTGCCTTCTTTGGGGATTTTTTTTCTCATTTCATATTGTTTCCTCTACTAGTCTGGAAATTATATATACTGTCTTTGGTTCCTTGAAAATTTTAATATGCATGCTTATTAAACTCTGAAGTTAATATATCGTAATATATATAATTCTCCTTCAACTTAGAACATCCCCTCATAATTTATATACTATTGTCTACTATTTTAGCTGCATCTTTGTTAAGCCCAGAGGACATCATGAGATTTAGTTTTACATATGTATTTACCACTTTCTTTGTTCTTCATTCTTTCTAGCATCTCAGACCTTCCATTTGAAAATAATTTCCTTCTCTCTGAATTTAGAATTCCTTTATTTAAAGTCAGCTGGTAGGTTGGTCGTGGTGACTTTATGCCTGTAATCCTAGGATTTTGGGAGGCCAAGGCAGGAGGACTGCTTGAGGTCAGGAGTTTGAGACCAGCCTGAAAAAAAGCAAGACCCGGTATCTACTAAAAATAGAAAAATTAGCCAGCCATTCATGGCTCATGCCTGTAGTCCCAGGAGGACTGCTTGAGCCCAGGAGTTTGAGGTTGCAGTGAGCTATAATGACACCACTGCACTCTACTAGGGCAACAGAGCCATACTCTGTCTCCAAAAAATATAAAGTCTGCTGGCAAACTCACTCAGCCTCGCTTGTCTGAATATGTATTCATTTCATCTTTATTCTTGACAAGAACAGAGAACCCATCTTTGTCGGGTATAAATCTAGTTTTTTTCCCAGCAAATTGAAAATAATGACCACTGTCTCTGGCTTTACTTACACTGTAATTGATGACTAATTGGCTATCACTCTCCTAATTACTCCTTTGAGTTCTTTTTTTCTCTATCTTTTAAGATCTTATATTATTGTCCCACAATTTCACTACGTCTAGGGAAGATTCCTGCTTGGGTTTCTAGGGCATCTTAAATCATGGCTTGGTGCCTTTCTTCAATTCTGTAAATTTCTCAGCTACCATGTCTTCAAATAGTCTCCCCACCCCCATTATATCTCATTTTCTTCAGGAAGTCTGACTAAATATATGGTATGCTTTTTCTCTCTGTGCTCCATGTCACTAAACCTCCTTCATATTTTCAGTCTCTGTGTTTCTCAGGTCTGCATTCTGGATAATTTCTTCACTTCTATTTTCTAATATACTAATTTTCTCTATAGCTGTACCTAATGTGTTCTCAGAGAGGATGGCTTGAGGAGGTCTGACATACTATTATCTAATTTATTAACATTATCAAATTTACTTTTTCAAAATGTCATCGTAGGAGGTATACACTTATTTTGACAATGTTGTTAACACTTAAAACATTTTTAGAATTCTTTAGAAATTACCTTCTAGTCCATATATCCTTTCATTTTTTTAGTGCCAAATTCCTTCTAGTTTGGTTCCTATTACATTCATAATTTCAATCCTTATATTCTATGTCACTCCTCCTCTGTATTGAGAAGTTATGCTACCTGATAAGCTGATTTAACTTATACATCTGAAGGATATAAAAAACTATTTCATTTAACACAGATATATCAACTATCTGTAAAATTACTTTAAGTCCAACATAAATGTTGGGCATAATAGCTGAAGAATACTGAAAAATTAAAACATTGACCTATTTTCACTCATCACCCTGACAGAGATGAAAAATAATGGCAATATGCAATGTTGCCAAGGGTATGGGTAGAAAGGCACTTTCATATGTGATTCGAATATAGGAATGAGAATTGGTATGATCTTCACAGAGGATAATTTAACAATAGGTATCATAAATTTTCATAACTTTTGAAATCATTCTAGGGATTTATCCTAAGGATATAAGTATAAAATATTAGTACATAGAGGTTTTATTTAAACTAATGAAAAATTTAAAATAATGTAGAAATATATTTATTAACATAAGTAGTTCATAATATATCATAAGAAAAGCAGGTTACAAAACAGTATGATTCCATGTTTACACTAAAATAAAGATACATGAAGAAAAATTTCCTTGGATATCCATTTCAGTCTCTGGGATCATAAGTGATGTTTAGCTTCTTTTTGCTTATTTATTGCCTGGGTTTTCCACAATGAGCATATTAATTGTGTAATTAAAAATTACTGAATTGGTTTAAGTACCAGAATGCCTAGCCACCTTTTACAAAAATGTTTTTCTGGGAAAATACAGTCTAGCTTCAAGCAAGAACTGTTAAGTATTAATAATATAATCCTCCTTCTAAAAGCCCTGTAATTCCTTCTTCATAACTCATTCTACCCCTCCCACTCTCTACCTAAAATCCCACATCCAAAGAAAAGAAATAGCTACGTCTGAATTCTTGAAAGTATAGGTAGGAGGCTGGGAGGAGAGAAGCCAGGATATGGAGAAGAGAGAAACTGAACGTTTACGAGGAACAGACTCT
Source organism: Indri indri (assembly GCA_004363605.1). Lineage (NCBI taxonomy): Eukaryota > Metazoa > Chordata > Mammalia > Primates > Indriidae > Indri > Indri indri. The sequence goes on from RJWJ010035279.1 coordinate 2,732, forward strand.
TGGTGTTTTGAGGGAACTTTAGGAATAGGGCTTGGCTGGAGGAAGGATGAGAGGAGGTTCCATTCTATTTAAGCTTCCGCAAAATAGTTTCTCCTCTCACCAATTTTACCCCTTACTCAGGAGTGCATCCACTGCTACAAGCTCCACCCAATTGCTGTAAGGAGAAACCCCAGAGATCCCAGCACTTGTGATTAGGAAGAAGTATTTGCATCAGTGAACTGGAATAGGGTCTACCTGCTCACAGTAATTTCTGATTCTGTTCTTTGCTCCTTTCCCTAGCACATTTTAGGTCTTTCTTCAGTAAAACCTTTTGCTTTGTAAACCTATTGTTTTTCAGTTTCTCTAACATGGCATGCCGCCCTTCTCCTACCACAGACAGGACATAAGTCCTTTGATATACCAGTCTCCATGTTAAATAATTCTATCCCGTCCCCAACCCTATTTTGGCTAATTTACCTCCTACTCACTTTTTTGATCTTGGTTCAAGTGTCACTTCCTCAGAGAAACCTTGCACACCCCAGTCCACAACAGGTTCCTTCAAGACTTTATCTCAATTTGGAAATATACATTATGCATTATTTAGTATGGTTATCTAACATCTAGTTGAAGCAGTAAGCCCCAAGCTCAAGGAAAACAGTGCCATTAGCTGGTTTTGCTCAGCACTGTTACTCCTGTGTTTGGAAAATAGCAAGTGCTCGACAAATATTTGCTGAATGAGGGAATGAATGAATGAACAACTAAGTAACTACCAACCCAGAAGCCTTGATGGGGTAAGATTATATTAACAATGTCATCTCATGGTAGAACTGTGTGCCAGTTTTTCTTCTGATTGCTGTTAAACGTGTACCCACAAGGCAAAGTTTTAAATATATATACTATTTCGAAAATTTCCCATAGCTCAAAGTAAACCAAGGCTAAAAATGAACTATTTAATCAGCCGAGAAAAAAGCTGGATACCCTTAACAGAAGCATGTAGTAGTCTAGCCTGGGACCTTCACAAACGGACCAAATCAGGATAGACGCCTCTCTGCAGTGTCTTAGTATCTTCCTTGAGCAAAGGACCGCATTTGTCCCCTATGGCAATTCTAGGAACAGGGTACAGGAAATCTCCAGGCTCCCTACCCTTAACACAAGTTTAGGTGAGAAAAACGCACGCCTAGGGTGACACGGAAAAAAAATGGGCATTTATTCAAAATGTATTTACTGAGCACCTACTATGTACCAGAAAGCCCTATTTCTGGGCTGGCTCTGAAAGACCTGCTGTGTGGCTTTAGGCATTTATCCTTCGCTGAGTCCTGAAGGACAGCAAATGAGGTCTGGCTTGCCTACCTCAAAAGGCTGGGAAGGGGGCTCCAGCAGCGAAAAGGCGCTTCAGAAAGTGCCCAGGGGGCATGAAAGCCAGCAGCCCCAGACGGACTCGCAAACCTCGACCCGAGCCGAGTCAGCGAGCCCTGGGCGGCCGTCCACGGGCAGCAGAGCCGGGCGAAGGCTGGTACCCGCCCTCCGAGGGGCCGCGCTTACCCGTCGGGCGAGTACTCGAGGTTGAAGACCGCACCGTGGGTGCGGGTGCTGAGGTACACCGAGTCCGCGGGGTGGATGGAACCGTAGAGGTTAGTCATGGTGCGGAAATTGTCCCGCGCCGGGTCCACGAACAGCCCGCGGCCCAGGCTGCGCTCTCTCAGCCATCCAAACAGCCTGGCGCCAGGGCCGCCCAGGCCCGCGCTGAGGCCATGCCGGCCCCGGCTCCCGGCCCTGCAGTCTGGCCCGGGCCGCTGGCGCGGCGGGGAGGGCGATGACGGCTCTCTCTGGGCGGAGGCAGCCGAGGACTCCGGGGATCTGGGCGGCTTGAGCTCTACTGCACGCGCGGCCAGGGACAGCGAGGGGGCGCCGGGGCGACGAGGGCTCCGGGCGGGTGGCGGGGGAGGGGCTGCGTCAGCCTCGGGCTGTGGCGGCGCCGGCGGGGTAGGGAGAGAGGGCGGCCTGGCGGCTGCCGCCTGCTCCCCATGAGGCGTCAGCTCCTCAACCCCGGCTCCGGCCGCCCCGTCCCCTCCAGGGCTACAGGGCCCGAAAGGAAACATGACCAATGCCCCCGCCCCCCGCTCCCAGCCGCTGCCCCGCCGGCCGCCACCTCAGCTATCCCGCTCAGCCGCCACTTCCGGCGTGCGGCGATCTAATCCCGCCGGCTGGAAACCCGCGCCGCCTCTCGGCCACCGCCCGCAGGGGACCAGGAAACCTGGGACACCGCCGGCTGCGGGTGCTGGAGTCCCGGGATACGGAGGAAGGGAGCAACTAGCTGTATGTGTGAGTGACTGAGGGTGCCACAGGCCGGGCTGTATGGGGCAGTTAGCACTTGGGCACCGTGTACGGCAGAGTCGGTCTGTAGTTGTCAGTGACCTGTGGGTGTGTGCCTGGGAATGAGTGAACCTGACTAGTCAGTCCTATGAGCCTGGATGTGATTTTGTACTGGTGTCTCCACTTTACACAGAACAGTGAGGGATTAGAAATTACCGTATTATGTGCAGGTCACACAAAGTAAATGACATGACCTACTGCCTAATTAGCCTACTCAGTCACTGGATGCAAAAGTTAACTTTTGCACTAAAAATCCCTGGTCTGTACAGGGCCTAAAATAAGGGGGTCTACTGGTACCCTGAATATCCGTACAACTCCCATCTACTGTCCAGTAGGTCGTCTTTATCAAGGCTAAAGCCTTCCTCTCTGCAGGAAGGAGCACATATTCAACCTGAACTAAGTGAAGGAAGCTGGAAAACTGAATCAAATCGCGAGCAATAGAGCACAGGGTCAGTACTGCTTATCTGCCAGGCAGGGCATAGAGGCCATGACAGACGTAAGACCCTCATCTGTCTTAAGGATGACAGATGTTATCCTTAAGGATAAGTACTTGTTTCCAGAAAAGGATTAACAGGAACTGGGGGTTTCTTGGGGAGGGAAGCAAAGTCCTCAATAAAGTACAGCATGAGGTACAAGGAGAGGTAGAGTTAAGAACTGACAACTCTTCTAGGCCTTAATCAAAAGGTGTGTTGTAGAAAGCTCTCATTTGGGGACTTTGAAGATAAATCTGGAAGATCTGTGGAGGAACACCTGTGAGGAAAGATCTGAAGGACCTCTGGAGGAAGGGACTGAAATTCAGAGGCTGAACATTCGGCAAGTCCTCCCACCAGGAAGGTTAGTTGTTATTCAGTTCTTCCTGTCCATGAGCTGACTGAGAAAAAGGCGAGGAGAAGGCATCTTGAGTTAGAAGATCAAGGCAGTCATTCTTCCTGGGGTATCCCCCAAGTTGCCCCCACAAAGCAGAAGAGGTAGAGGTCTTTTTTATGATTGACAAATAATGTCCCTAATGACCCCCAACTTCTGGCTGCAACAGGTACTTAGTAGCGGTCCTCTGCTTCCCCCTACCCCCAGCCCCTCTAAAGCTACGGCCAACGGCTAAAATTTTATGGTCTGCAAAACCTTGACCATGATACATTTATCAACGTCACTGCCTTTTTTCTTTGTTTTGTGTGTGTGAGACCTTAGTTGAAAACAAATTACCTTTTATAATAAGTGAAATTAAACTCAATTTTAAAAGACTACATACTCCAAGGTATGTGAGGTATAGTTCCAACAGAAAAACACAAACTCTGCAGTGAGAGTTTGTGCTGGCTTAAGATAATCAGATTTCACAGTCCAAGCAATTCAAAATTAACACACTAGACCCTCAAAGCTGATTAAGAACTGTTCACTGACAATTTAGAGAATCTAGAGAAAACAAATGACAGCAGAGACATTTTGTAGGTTTGCATGTAACTGTTAGATAATGAGATGGTTCTTGAAAAGTTAAGATAGCCACAAACGTAAGGCAGTGGTGGTTGTAACACATGGAACAAGTCAGTTAGTATGCCAGATTTTTTTTCTAAATGCTCCTACTTAAAGTATGAATGCTCACTTATTCCAAATAACTTTTACTAACACCTAAAATAAGAATAAATTACATAGGACTAAAATTCTTTTGAAACTACCATGATTTTACAACCTATCAGTAAGGATATGAAACAAAACAGAGAAAAGAGACCAAGTAAATACAAGCAACGAAGGGAACAGAAGAAAACTTCAAACTATAATTAATATGAGAGACCTGAAACAATAAAGCATCCATAAAGAAAGAATAATATGCTATAAAAAAAGAATACAAGAAAGAGCTCTTGGAAAATAAATCAAGGATGAACGAACTAAAACTTTCAATAGAAAGTTTTGGACAATAAAGTATAGTCATGCACCACACAATGACATTCTGGTCAACAACAGACTGCATATACAGTGGTGTCCTGTAAGATTATAATGCAGCTGAAAAATTCCTGTCACCTAGTGACATCATAGCCATTGTAACATTGTAGTGCAACACATGACTGTACTGCCAAGAAAACTCCCCCCAGGAGAGTAAAATAAAAAACAAAAATATAAGAAAACAAGGGGATCAATCAAGATATAATTTATAACTAATTCAAGTTCCATAAAGAAAGATGGGGAGGAAATTATCAAAAAAAAAAAAAAAAAAAAAAAAAAAAAAAAAACAAGAGTATTTCCCAGAACTGCAAAACATGAGTCTACAAATGGATAGAGAGAAATCCAGGAGTTGAGCACAATATAAAAGACCCACATCAAGGTACATCTTTGAAAGCTTCCACAGAGGAACAAAAGGTCTCTTACATACAGAAAAGAATCACAGTGGCACTAGACTTCATAACTGCAATTCTGAATGCTAGGAGACAGTAGAACAATGCCTTTGACATTCTCAGGGAAAATTATTTTCAACCCAGAATTCTATATTCAGCCAAATTATCAACTGAGGAGAGAAATAAAGATATTTTCAGAAATACAAAGGCTAAAAAATATATACTTTCCGTATCTCTTTATTGAGGAAACTACTAGAGGTTACGCTTCCACAAAATGGACAAGCAAAGCAAGAAAGAACAAAAGTTATCCAAGTGGATCTAACAAGAAAAGCAGTGCAGGAAGACACAAAGGACAGCTATACAAAAAGAGAAGGGAATCTACCATGTGCTACAACATGGATGAACCTTAAGACCATGATGCTAAGTGAAATAAGCCAGTCACAAAAGTATAAAAACTGTGTGATTCCACTTACATGAAGTACATAGAGCAGTCAAGTTCACAGAGACAGAAAGGAGAATGGTGGTTGCCAGGGACTGGGGTAAGGTGGATATAGAAGTTATCGTTTAATGAGTACAGAGTTTCAGTTTTGCAAAAGAAAGAGAGTTCTGGAGATCGATGGTGGTGATGGTTGCACAACAATATAAATGTACTTAACACTACTGTATGTACTGTATGGACTCAATGTGCACATATAAATGGTTAAGATGATACATATGATGCATATTTCACCACCATTAAAAAACAAAAGACAGCTCTGCGGCAGGCCTGAAAAGTGACTGGCCCAAAGTGGGGTAGGACAGAGTGGGAGGTCTCTAAGGGAAAAATGGAAATGGAATCTTGGAATCTATTAACAAGAGAAATGGGATCTTGGAATCTATTAACAAAAGACTGAGATGCTGGAGTATTTCAGAAAAATTAACAAAAGTACATAGAATACTAAGCAACTGACTAAAATGAGGCAATCACTGACTCCATGGAAATAAAGGATTGTATAAAATGTACCATTTGGTAAGGCAGATAACAACATTTGCATTTTGTAATACTGTGAAAAAATGGCTTCTGATTTAACCAAAAATTATGCCGTAACTATGCTGTGTGTTGGAAAAGGAGGGGAAGAGTAAAGAGTGTGAAAATGGGAAGAGCTAAGTCCTCATCTACCTTGTCAGGCAGTCAATAGGTATCCTTAAAATTAAGAAATCAAGCAATATCGGTATATTGTTTCAAAATGTTGAGGTAAAATATCAGAGAAAAGAGCTGTGGATTAGAGTGGTCGTCTTCTGGGATGGAAACTAGAGGGTGGCAAGAGGTAGGAATATTTTTCATCTTCACAAACCGACACTCTGTACCTATTAAGCAGTAACTCCCATTTATCCCTCCCCATAGCCCCTGGCAACCAGTGCTATTTTTCAAAAGCCTTGTAGACCTTTAAAATTACCTACATTTAGGTGACAACTAGAAGTGAATATTTTTAAAGGTGGAAGTCATATTACTGTTTTTCCTCAAATATATTGTTTTTAGCCTAGAGCAAACATAAACTTTAAGTAGTCCCTGCAGGGATATCTGACATAAAATGTTCCTAAAGCTGGAGAAATATCTAGGAAGTGTAAAAGTTAGTGGAGCTCTCCGTTACAGAAACTCTTTTGCAGGCTTTCATATTATGCCTTTGATATACCAGTTTCTAGGTTCCAGGGATCTAAGTGTGTGTATGTGTGTGTATAAATTTGGTAGTTTCAATCTGATGTGTTTGATGCCATGATAAATTATGGACAGTGAGCTATGGAAACACAGATGAGGGACAGTTAGCTCCAATCCAGGCTCAGAGGACATTCCCTGGAGGAGCTGGTGATCAAGCCCAGTTTTGGAGGAGAGGTTAAGAAGGGGAGGGAGATTGGTTTGTAAAAGAAAATTTTCAGGCCGGGCGCGGTGGCTCATGCCCGTAATCCTAGCTCTCTGGGAGGCCGAGGCAGGCTGATTGTTTGAGCTCAGGAGTTCGAAACCAGCCTGAGCAAGAGCGAGACCGTGTCTCTACTAAAAATAGAAAGAAATTAATTGGACAACTAGAAAATATATAGAAAAAATTAGCCGGGCATGGTGGCGCATGCCTGTAGTGCCAGCTACCGGGAGGCTGAGGCAGGAGGATCACTTGAGCCCAGGAGTTCAAGGTTGCTGTGAGCTAGGCTGACGCCACGGCACTCTAGCCTGGGCAACACAGTGAGACTCTGTCTCAAAAAAAAAAAAAAAAAAAAGAAAATTTTCAGCAGAGTGCATACACAGCATGAAGAATGGCACATGTTTGGGAAATTTACAAGTGATTTGGTATTACTCAGAAGAAACGGAAGTCAAGGAGAAACACGATGAGGGTGGCAAGGTGAGCAAAAGGCCAAGGTCTCAGAGAGTCTTGTGTTTCTTTTCCCTGTAGGTGATAAGAAGGTGCTCCTGGAAGGTTTTCAGGCAGGAGAAAGGATGGTCAAAGTTATGTTGTGATTTATTTTTTTGTTTTCCTGACACGGGGGCTGGCCTTGAACTCTTAGACTCAAGTGATCCTTCCGAATAGCTGGGACCATAGGTGCCTGCCACCATGCCTGGCTTATTTGTTTTGCAATAACTTTTTCCACGTATTTGTCCCATCAGGCTGAATTGTCTTCAAGAAGATATCTATTTTGCCTGTCTCCATACTATTATTTTAATTATGAAAAATTTTCAAACAAAATTGGAGAGAATAGTATTTTAAAAATGAACCAGGTCCCATCATCCAGATTCAACAAATATTAGGATTTTGCCACACTTGCTTCATCTATCTCTCTCCTTTCTCTGTGGAAATAATTCTTTATATAATATTATAATATTGTAGTAAAATATATATAACATAAAATTTACCATTTTAACCATATTGAAATGTGGCAGTAAATACATTGACACTGTTATGCAACCATCACCACCATCCATCTCCAGAACTTTTTATCTTCCCAAAGTGAAACCCTGTACCCAAGAAACAATAACTCCCATTGCCCCCTCTAGCCTATGGCAAATAAAAATTGACTTTCTAGCTGGGTGCAGTGGCTTATGCCTGTAATCCTAGCACTCTGGGAGCCCAAGGTGAGAGGATCATTTGAGGTCAGGAGTTCAAGACCAGCCTGAGCAAGAGCGAGACCCTGTCTCTACAAAAAATAGAAAAAAAAAATTAACTGGGCGTGACGGTGTGTGCCTGTAGCCCCAGCTTCTTGGGAGGCAGGAGGATCACTTGAGCCCAGGAGATGGAGGTTGTGGTGAGCTATGATGACACCACTGCACTCTAGCCCAGGTGACAGAGTGAGACCCTGTGTCAAAAAAAATAAAAAATAAATAAAATAAATTGACTATTTTTATGGGTTTGTCTATTGTAGACATTTCATATAAATGGAATAATACGATACATGGTCTTTTGTATCTGGCTTCTTTCACTTAGCGTAATGTTTTCTAGGTTCATTTATGTTGTAGCATGTATCGGTACTTAGTTCCTTTTTAGGCCCCTATCTATTATATGATATACCATACTTTGTTTATTCATTTATCCGTTGATGGACAGTTGTATTGTTTGCACTTTTTTATGATTATGAATAATTCTGAGTTTTGAACTCAGAAGTGTGAGTCCTCCAACTTTGTTCTTCTTCAAGATTGTTTTGGCTTTTCTGGGTCCCTTGAATTTCCACATAAATTTTAGGAGCAACTTGTCAATTTTTGCAATGAAGCCAGTTGGGATTTTGACATGAACTGGGTTGAATCTGTATATGAATTTTGGAGAATAGCTATCTTAATATTAAATCTCTTGAACCATGAGCATGGGGTGCCTTTTCAATTATTTAGATCTTCTTCAGTTTCTTTGAATAATGTTTCATAGTTTTCAGAGTTTAAATTTGGCACTTCTTTTGTTAAGTTTATTCCCAAATGTTTTATTTTATTTGATACTACTATAATTGAATTTTTTTTTTTTTTGAGACAGAGTCTCACTCCCTCAACCCAGGTAGAGTGCAGTGGCATCATCATAGCTCACTGCAACCTCCAATTCCTGGGCTCAAGCAATCCTCCTGCCTCAGCTTCCTGGGACTACAGGTGTGCGCAACAATGCCCAGCTAATTTTTCTATTTTTTTTGTAGAGACAGGGTCTGACTCTTGCTCAGGCTGGTCTTGAACTCCTGAGCTCAGGCCATCCTCCCACCTCGGCTTCCCAGAGTGCTAGAATTACAGGCATGAGCCACCATGCCTGGCCTCATATAACTGAATTATCTTTAAAATTTCATTTTCAGGTTCATTTCAAGGGTACAGAAGTATGATTTATTTTTGTGTATTGCTCTTAAATCCTGTAAACTTGCTGGACTTGTTTATTAGTTCTAACTACTTTTTTTTTTTTTTTGAAGATTCCTTAGGACCTTCTATTTGCCAGATCATGTCAGCTGCAAATAGAGATAGTTTACTTCTTCCTTTCCTATATGGGTATCTTTTATTGCTTTTTCTTGCTAAATTGCCCTGGATAGAACCTTTAGTATAATGTTGAATAGAAATGGTAAAAGCAAACTTCCTTGTCTTAATCCTGATCTTATATGTAAAGCTTTCAGTCTTTCACCATTAAGTATGATATTATCTGTAGGTTTTTCATAGATGTCCTTTATCAGACAAGAAGTTCCTTTCTAATTCTAGTAATTGAGCTTTTAAAAAACTCATGACAGGGTATTAGATTTTGTCGCATCAATTAAGACGGTATATACTCAATGGTCTTGAAATATAAAAGACAAAAAAGACAAGGAAAAACCCTTTTTAAATGGTATATTGACTGATTTCAGATGTTAAAAGATCTTGCATTCCTGGGATTAATCCCACTTGGTCATGGTGTACAATCCTTTCTGTATGTTGCTGGATTCAGTGTTTTGTTGAGGATTTCTGTGTCTATATTCATAAGGGATACTGATCTGTAGTTTCCTTTCCTGGGATGTCTTTGGTTTTGAAATCAGGGTATTACTGGCCTCATAGAATCAGCTGCGATGTGTTCCCTCCTCTTCTATTTTGGAAGAGTTTGAAATGACTAGGTATTAATTCTTCTTTAAATGTTGGGTATACTTTACTAGTGAAGCCATCTGGTAATGGGCAGACTACCTTATTGCTGTTAGTGATGAATTTGATCTTACAACCTCATGATACCTTGTGTCAGTTATCAATGTATTGCTTCTCTCCTCCAAATTCACTTTTCACTGTCTGCTCTGAGAAAATAGATCTGAGCCTTTAAAATATTTTTTTCTTTTGCTATCATAATAAGCTTTATATATAGAAGGCCCTGGAGAGGCATTTCAGGAGGAAGGGCTTTTGCTTCCTGGTCCTAGTGTGCTCACTAGCACATTCCTACCGCATGGCAGCTTCTCAAGCATCTACTCCTGCTTTACTTGGTGGCCAGAAACACCCAGCAGCTAGCAGTGTTCCCCAGCGCTTTTATTGGGTAGTTTCATAGCAGAGGCTTCCAGGAGACCCCTCTCCATGAATAGCTTTCCCCAGCACCCTAGAAGTGCCAGCAAATTCTGGAGGGTGGATCTATAACAAGTTCCACCAGCAGATTCCCAGTGACTTCTTGCCATTCAATGAGCCATGGCCATGCCTTGCCAAAAAGGTCTCAGTCTGCCCTGGTTGAGGGGCAGGGGCTCCTCTTTGGGAGTTCTATCTCAGTACTACGGGTAGTGGATGTTCCTTGTATCTGCTATTCCTATACTCTATAAAGCTCTCTTTAGTTCTTACTAGCCATTCCCCAATTATTTCAATGCTCTGTTATAATAGTTAATCATTCTTTATATATTAAACTTTCCCTATTCAAATTACTATGTAGTTTGTCTCCTGATTAGACCCTAATAAAGACATCTTAGGTTTTTCCATAGACCCAACTATGTCTGGACATAGAAAGCAATCAATGAATGCAGTCCCTTAATAGCATCATGACACACAATTTTCATATGTAGTGGTCACAATTTCAAGCTTTTTCTTTCATCCATCTTACATTTCTTGAGCAATTACAATTCGTGCAAAGTGCAGTGCACTCTCTGTATTCAGGAAGCTTGCAGTATAGCAAGAGAAAGGAGAAGAGAATCTGTAGCTAGAATGTAACAGCTAACATGGCCTTGGTGAATAGTCCACAATGATAAAAATTTAGAGAGGTGAAGAAAATTCAGTGAGATGACACTGCAGAGATAACCTGGGGTGAGATGATGATAGGCTTGGGAGAGGCAGTCCAGCCTGCCACGGCCTCGAGCATCCCTGCATGTGTTTGCTAAGTGTGCCAAACACAAGGCCTAACTTTCCCCAGATACTGGGCCATTTCTATAGCATTGGCATTTAAGTGAGTTAGTATGACTACAGCATAACTACCATGAAACAGTTTGCTCCCTGGGGAAGGGAGACTGGTTTGTTTGCTGCTTGTGACAAAAGATGCTAGGCCCTTGGACCTGGATCCCTCAGTGGTGGTGCAACCCACTGCATGTGCTGCCACCATCTGAACACATTGCCTTTATTCCATGGAACTTGGAGACAGGCCAGCCAGTGCTACCATGCTGATGCTCCTGATGTTTGCTGTGTTAAGAGTAATACATTTCTTAATTTGATCCACCAAGTCTCATCTACTTTTGCTACCTGTGGAATTGCAGTAGGTAAACCTGCTTTCTTGCTTAGTTATCTCCTTTGGAGTCTTGTTCCTCCTTCCTATTGTCTAAGAGATGAGGGTTCTTCCCTAACAAAGGATGCCATGACACAGGCACACACACTACAAAATGAGAGAAAATATTAACTAGAAAGATGTTTCCTTATTTTAGAAATGCAGATGAATGGCAAAGCTGTTGGAAACCAGAAAATCATTTGGTTATATACTGTAATACACCAGAACCAAACCTGAATGCAATTCCAAAGAAGAATCTAGCTGATAGCAGACCATAGTGCACATTTGGGGCGTGAGAATAGGGAAGCCATATATTTTATGGAACTGCTGACACATTTAAAACAGTAGCTGATAAGAAAAAATGTGTTCTTTTACTTTCTACAATAAGTCCTGTGTTTGAGAAGTTATGATTCTTTGTGATTAAAAACCATCTGTAGCAAGTATGAGGCAGGAGGATCTCTTGAGCCCAGGAGTTTGAGGTCACCGTGAGCTATGATCCAGTCACTGCACTCCAGCCTGAGAGACAGAGTGAGACCCTGTCTCTAAAAATGAATAAGTAAATAAGTATCTGTAGCAAGTAGACTCTTACTTACGCAGTGATAATTATAAGCAATTGTTTTTAGATTAAATCCTGTACTTGAATATGTTAACAGTACTAACATGGACTTTTACTATTATTTTCAGCATATCAAATCAGCATGTAGTTCATTTATAATCTTTAGAAACTAGTAAACTAAAAAATATTAAAGGTTCACTCAAGTGTCACCTCCTTTGGAACACCTATCGTGATCGCAACCTTTCTTCCACACAGAGATAACCATTTCATCCTCTGTACTCTTGGGGCTGATGCTCTATTCAGGTTGTTGGAGCCACCATAACACTTGGTATCTTCAGATGAAGACAGTGAACTCCCCTAGAGCAGGGACAAGGATTCAGCTGCCGCCCCAGCTCCATTCCTCGCTCAAAGTAAATGCTCAACTAGTGGCGTTGTCTGAAAGGAAAAAATGCCAACCCTCACCAGACAATAAAGAAAAGCAACCGTGAGATGCCACTTTTCCAACCGCTAAACTAGCAAAAATTTCTAAAGAGGAAGTTCTGGAAAAGAGTCCGGAAGGTTGCGGTCTGCTCCAACCTTTCCTAAGGGCAATTTAGCAATTTCCTCGAGGGAACTAGAAATGGGGAATTGCAGGCCAGAGGGACTAGAACGCGGAGCGGCCTCCACTGCATTGACTCCAAACGGGCAAACTTCCGACAGAGAATGGGCCTACATCGGTTGGGAAACCCACGAGCCGGCCAGAGGGCGAAGAGTGCTCGCCGCCTGCACTGGCTCTGGCCTCCTCTTCATTCCCCAATCGCCGCGGCCACTTTTACAATCAGAAAAGGCGGCACGCCCTGTTCAGAAAAACGTGAACCGCGACCCCAGGGGACTCCAGAGCTGGCCAGCTCGCCGCCGAAGTCCGGAGCCGGGCTCCACAAACTCGTACGTGGCCTTGGTTTCCCTCCTGCACTCAAACAGACTTCCGCCGCCACAGGCTCGCGCGCTCTCACTCACCCGCGGCCGCAGGACACTGAAGCCGCGAAGCACTGACAAGGCGGCGCGCGGCGCGGCGCGCAGGGGGGTTTTCCGCGCAGGGGGCTTTTCCGCGCGCCTCGCCCGCTTTGGGTGAGTCCGGGTGGGCGGTGCCCGGTAGGCTCTGACCCCCGCCTCGCCGGGCCCCTAGCTGCTGGTCTCTGGCGACCCTTCTCCCCGCTGCAGCTGTGCCACTTGTTGGGAGAGAGCTAGACCACTCTCCGAGTATGGCTCCAACAAGGAAGTGGACTTGATTGGGCTCCTCTGCAAGATCTGGGCTGAGTCTTTTCCAGATACTCCGCTACCGACTTGGGGTCCTCGAGGGGTAGTCCAGGGAACATTTCCTCAACTTCCTCTCTGCCTGGCCCGGGCCTGAGTTAATTGAGGGCCAGCCACCATTGAGGCAGGTTTGGTCACTGAATACCTCTGGAGTGGGGAAGAGAGAAGCACAGTTTACACCATCCCTGCCCCATGATCTCCCACTCCTGCCAGGGAACCTAACCCAGAGCAATTCTTTCAACAATCTGACTGAAAAACAACAGAAGTTTTGTTTCATTTGTCCTCTTATTATATCCAGGGAAAATGGCTTGCCATCATCTTGCCAAATTTGGAGTGTTTATTAGAGTTGTAAACATCCTTTAAAAATCTAAAAATTCACTTTGGAAGCAGGTGCAGCAAAGAGATGGGCAGCAGAAATGGAACGCAGCTAAAGGCCATGGGTCAGAAAATCACATCCTCCCAGACCCCAGGAGCTCTCATCACTGCTGAGGAGTCTGATCACTGGTTGAAGGTTCCAGCTGACAGAGAAAACGGTGGTTTCAAATAACAACCCCAAAATTAAGAAGACTGGAAGCCCTGAAGTACTACAGATATGGAATTGAGCTGCTTCTCAGTGGGCAACTAAGCGTGCTCCAGGGAAAGTAGCAGCAGGAATTTAATTTACAGATTTCCTCAGGCCTCATAGGGATAGCTCAAGTATGTGAAAATATGTTTTTGATATGTTTATTTGCAGGGCGAAAAACTCTAGGGAGAAACACACACCAAAAGTGTTGTGTTCCTTCATTCATCAGGTGGTACCTATTTTGTGCCAGAACCTGGCTATACAGACAGCGTA
>RJWJ010035280.1:0-16747 GCA_004363605.1 Indri indri
GACATTGACTTCATGGCACAGTAATGGAATTCTATCGATGATGCATCTTTTGGCAAGTTATCAAAACTCTATAAGCCACCAGACATACCTCAAAATGTTGTTTTGAAAAGTGAGATAAAGTATGTGGAAAAGCTTAACACAGGATCAAGTTCACGGTGAGAACTCAAGAAATGGTGGCTCTAAATATGGCCCCTACAACACACCGGCAAGGTGGGCATTATTACCCTACTAATAGGGTAGGAACTGAGAGTCAGGGAGACAGAGTGGCTCCTAAAGTAACAATGACAGGAACCAGAACCAGGACTTAAACCCAGAATCAGGTTCTCTTTCCCCAAATCCCGCCTGCCTGCCTAGAGAAGTCTAGCTCACTGGGTGTGGCATCCAAACATTGTGCTACTGGTTACAGCTCAGTCGCCTGGGCAGAAGCCAGGATTGCCACTCCTGGAGAACATAAGATGCCACCCTCACTCACTCCGGACCAATGGCCATCTTCTCCCCCTTCACGGTACAGTTTAATTCAGTGTTCATTTTCTGGGCACTGACTGGGGACATAGCTATTCCCTCTCACTCTCCAGCAGCCAGGAACACTCTTGTTCCAGATACTGCATGACACCCTCCTTTACTTCATTCAGGTTGTTCCTAAAATGTCACCTCCACATAGAAGCCACCTCTAAACCCCTAATCCAGATGAGAACCAACGTCGCCTTCTAGGGCAGATCCCTTCCCCTGCTTTAGTTTTCTTCGTGTCCTTGTCACAGTCTGACAAATTACACGCTGTGTCAGTTTATCCATTTCCTCTTGTCTTCACTAAACCGTAAGCTCCAGGAGGTCAGGAACTTTGGGGGTTGGTTCCCTGCCCTATCTCCAGTGTCTAGAATAGCTGTGGCAAAAAGCAGGTTCTTAGGAAATATCTGTGAAATCAATCGACCCTGGACCACGGCTGCGGAGCTGGGCTGATGAACCAACAAGGACCACGGGGGATCATGTTGGTGACACTCTGACAATTGTTCTCATGCAAGTACAAACCAAGCGCCCCAGAAGTACAGGGGAGCCAGAGATCAATTCTGACTGAGGGCCAGGGAGGAGGAGGCCTCTGAGGATCCCTGAAGGCTGGGTAGAACTTCAAAGGTGGTGTGTAATGACAGAGAGAACCCCGTGCTGAGTGAGCGGCAAAGACAAAGTCAAGGGCAAAGCTGCAGGGGCAGGAGAGGTGGGTGTGGCTTTGGGTTCAGTGTTGACTGGCGCGTGAGAAGGAAGCCAGGGCAAGTTGCAGAGGGCTTTCGAATGCCAGGTTAAGTTTGGAGTTTATAAGTCTGATGGTGTTTAAAGAAGATCTGTCTGTATCTCTATCTACACACACATCAGTATATGTATTTAAATTTCTATTTTATTTAATTTTTATTTGATTTTACTTTTTTTAGAGACAAGGTCTCACTCTGTCACCCAGGGTAGAGTGCAGCGGTGTGATCATAGCTCACAGCAGCCTCAAACTCCTGGGCTCAAGTGATCCTCCTACCTCAGACTCCGGGGTAGCTGGGACTACAGGCGTGTACCACCACGCCCAGCTAATTTTATTTTATTTTTTTTGTAGAGACAGGGTCTCACTATATTGCCCAGGCTGGGCTTGAATTCCTGGCCTCAAATGATCCTACCCCCTTGGCCTCCTAAAATGCTGGGGCTACAGGAATGAGCCACGGTGCCTGGCCTATATATACATTTTTAAATTTATGTTTTAATGGGCTCCCATGATCCAGCTGGGCATAAAGGTTTTACAATGAAAATCTCCCTCCCACTCCTGGCCCCCCGCACCCCCCACGGAAATTTGCCCTCCCCCCAAATTAACCATCTACTATGTTTCGTCCCGCTACAGCAGATTCACGTTCACAGCGAGGCCGTTACGCCGCCTGAGCTCTGGTGAGTGCGGCTTAGAGCTTCAGGCCTCTGCCCCACCCACAGGAAGCCGGCCTCCCTCGCCGCCGCCAGGTAGCTCTTCCACCCTTCCTGCCCGGAAGTTCTGCGCGCCCCACCCGCTGACAGGTAAATTTGCCTGAGTCCGCCCACTTCCGTCCCATGAGCCAATCGAGAGCGTTATTCAAATTAAGACCAATTCCCCGCCCCCCACAACAACCAATGGTTGCGGAGGTGTCACAGGTCCGCCAGGTTGCAGTTCCGAGCGAGCTGGGGGGAGTCCGTGACGCTTCTGCTGTGGCCCTAAGAACTTTGGCTGCGACAGCTGGAGGAACGAGGACGGCCATGGAGACTGCTGAAGTGAGGCGAACGGCACTGGAATCACGGGAGGCTGAGGCGTGAAGCATTGAGGGAGGCCATTTGGCCCGACCTCCTGCTGACCCTCTCCCTCCCTCCGCATGATTCCTGCCAGGTGCAGGTGTTCTCGTAGTCTTTGGGGAGCACAGAGAACTCACCACCTGCAGCATAGCCCAGCTGATGTGAGAAAAGGGCCAGAGGCTTCGTCAGGAGGAGGAGAGCCAAGGTCTGGCTACTGGGCGTGGGGTTCAAGTTCTGCCTCTAACACTTGTTAACTACGTGACTTTGGGCAATCTGTGTCACTTTTCTAAGCTTCAGTTTCTCATCTGGAAAATGGGAATAATAACACTACCCTCCTAGTTCCGATGTGAAGATCGAGGGGGCTAGTCAAATGGAGACGCCAGGGATTCTCATCTTTGCAAGCCGTTGTGCTTGGTGGTTAAAAGCATCACTTTGGGGGTCGACAGATCTGGATTAAAATCTTGGTCTTCCCAGTTATTTGTGGCCCAACCTTAGGCAAATCACTCTACTCTCTGAATCTCACTTTGTTCAACTCTAAAGAATTCCATGGACTGTTGCTAGGATTAAACAAGTTCAGGTTTATAAGGCATTTGGCACAGGGCCAGGCCACGTGCTGTGGCTAGAACCATGGGACACCCTGGAAACCTGGTTTCATCAAGTCTTCTGGATACAACAATGGCTGCCCTGCCTGCCTCACAGGATTGCCATGAGTCGTAAATGACTCGTGACACAACAGATGTCTATAAACAGAAAAACATCATACCAACATTAATGAATGATAAGGTCAGGCAGCCAGCACACGGAAAAAGCGTGACCTTGGCCCTGGCTCTGCCTTTTATTTGCTATGTGACCTTGGACAAGTTATTTCACCTGTTGCAGGGTCAGTTTTCTCTCCTGTAATATACCAATGCCTTTATAGGGCCATTGTGGGCATTGGTATGGTGATGTATGTTAAGCACCTGCTAAATGTCCAGCATACAACTGACTTTAATAAATGGTGCCTATTATTACCAGAAAATTTTTCTTTAAATTGCCCTGGAATCTGTTTCCTTGTAATTCCTATCCATTTGGTGTTATGATTCTACTTCAAATCACATTCAGAAGATGGGGTGATATGGGAAAACCTTCACTCAGTGTTCATTAACTAGAAATATTGAGGATCTACTATGTGTCAGGCACTTTTCCCAAGAGACTAGCAGGATACATTTTTGGGGGGAAAGAAAAGGAAAAAATGGTTTAATGATTGTAGCCTGATAATACATTTTAATTTTGAAGAGGAAAATTTCCCCCTCATTAATCTTTCAGAATATTTTTCTTGCAAATAAACTTCAAAATCATTTTGTCAAGTTCTAAAGGCATTGGAAACTGGGGGAAAATATATGATTGAAATTAGCCAAAAGTTTGGTATCAATAATATATAAAGAGTTCTTCCAAATCGGTAAGAATAAAAACCCCATTTTAAAAAATGGGTTAAGAACGTGAATGGGCACTTCACAAATTGTAATCAAAACAAATTAAAGGGCCAGGCGCGGTGGCTCAGACCTGTAATCCTAGCTCTCTGGGAGGCCAAGGAGGGAGGATTGTTTGAGCTCAGGAGTTCAACACCAGCCTGAGCAAGAGCGAGACCCCGTCTCTACTAAAAATAGAAAGAAATTAATTGGACAACTAAAAATATATAGAAAAAATTAGCCGGGCATGGTGGCGTATGCCTGTAGTCCCAGCTACTCAGGAGGCTGAGGCAGGAGGATCGCTTGAGCCCAGGAGTCTGAGGATGCCATGAGCTAGGATGACGCCACGGCACTCTAGCCCGGGCAACACAGTGAGACTCTGTCTCAAAAAAAAGAAAAAAAAAAAAAAGAATTAAAGTTAATTTATTATTTTCATAACTTAAGTAACCTAGGAAATTTGCAAGTCCTCAGAATCTTCTAAAAACTAAAATGTGGCTTGCCTTGGCTGTTGTTCATGTTCTGCTTGCCTGAGGGAACATCCTGATATCTTAACATTGAAACCCACAGAAAAATTTTATGGATATTGTGTAAAATTTTAGAATATATATATATATGTGCGTGTGCGTGTGTGTGTGTGTGTGTGTGTGTGACGGAGGCTGTGGGTTTGCATATGTCTAAACCAGGGATCAGTAACAGGCCAAATCCAGCCCACCACTGGTTTTTGTGTAGCCCATGAGCTAAAAATAGTTTTTACATTTTTATTTTCATTTTTTAATCTATTTTAGTTTTTACATTTTAAGTGGTTGAAAATATCAAAAGAAGACAATGATATGAAATTCAAATATCAGTGTCTGTGAATAAAGTTTCATTGGAACACAGCCATCTTCATTAGTTAACTTTTTTTTTTTTTTTCTTTTTTGAGACAAAGTCTCACTCTGTTGCCCAGGTAGAGAGTGCTGTGGCATCAGCCTAGCTTACAGCAACCTCCAGCTCCTGGGCTCAAGCGATCCTCCTGCCTCAGCCTCCTGAGTAGCTGGGACTACAGGCATGTGCCACCATGCCCGGCTAATTTTTTATATTTTTAGTTGCCAGCTAATTGTTTTCTATTTTTAGTAGAGATGGGGTCTTGCTCTTGCTAAGGCTGGTCTTGAACTCCTGAGCTCAAGGGATCCTCCCACCAAGGCCACCCAGAGTGCTAGGATTACAAGGCATGAGCCACCACGCCCAGCCATTAGTTAACATATTGTCTATGAAGCTACAACAGCAGAGATGAGTAGCTAAGACAGAAACGAATGGCCTGCAAAGCCTAAGTATTGGGCCAGGTGCGGTGGCTCAGGCCTGTAATCCTAGCACTCTAGGAGGCCGAGGCAAGCAGATCGTTTGAGCTCAGTAGTTCGAGAGGAGCCTGAGCAAGAGCAAGACCCCCCCGCCCCCGCCATCTCTACTAAAAAAATAGAAAGAAATTAACTGGACAACTAAAACTATACAGAAAAAATTAGCCGGGCATGGTGGCACATGCCTGTAGTCCCAGCTACTTGGGGGGCTGAGGCAGAAGGATTGCTTGAGCCCAGGAGTTTGAGGTTGCTGTGACCTAGGCTGACGCCATGGCACTCGCCCCACGCAAGAGAGTGAGAATCTATCTCAAAAAAAAAAAAAAGAAATAGTTAACTCTGGGAGGGGAACTGTGGGGTTGGAGGTATAGTGAGGACAAGAGTCACCTGTCATTGCGCATCCTATTGTATCATTTGAATTTTTATTATGAAAATGTATTATTTCTTAGAGACATAAAATTTTAATTTAAAATGTAAATATAAATTTTATAAACTGTAATAAATAAAAATATAATAAAATTTAAAGTTAATTTTTAACCTCATGGGTCGAAGCCCAAATGCAAAGTATAAACTATTGTCCACACATGCTGGAGTTTATCAGGGAAAACCAGAGTTGTGTTTTCTTCTAAGATCAATGGGGAAAATTTCCAAATCCCAACAAGGGTCACCTCTGAATGGAGTGACCATTCATAAACATTCTCACAGCCACTCTGAAGTCATGGTCTCTGGAAGGAAATGACCTCAATTTGCAAGCCCTCGGGATGGATTTTCCTCAGCATCACAGGTATGCAGGGACTCTGGGTGAGTCACTCCTTCCCGTTGGGCTTGTCCTTCAACCCCAGTAAGGACGAATGTCTCATTAAGGAGCAATACCTCTCCCCTCACCCTAAGGCCTTACATGGGTATCAACTAGCCCTGGGCCACCCTGCCAATCCACTCCCAGACTGCTCCAACTGTTCTAGGATGCCTCTGGTCTTGGACAGCCTTCCTGTTCTTCCTCCCTTGGGGCCCACAGTCTCTACACTGGAGACTCCCATTCGCCTGGAGAAAGGAGAGAAGGACGCACACCAAGGCTCCAGCCCGCTTCCTCTCCTGTGCCCACTGTCATGTCTCTGCTGTGGTGGCGCTGCCTTGTAATACAGGGTTTGCTGCACAAATCATTCGAGGCAGGGGAAAGAGAAATGTTTGGGGCAGGGGATTTTAACTACCTTATCCCGGAAGTGGCACATGTCACTTTTACTCACATCTCATTGGCTGGACCTAGCCACAGACCACCGAAGTGAAAGGTACAGGGTAGTGCTGGGCACGAGTGGAGTATTTGGTGACTCTTGCTGTGTCAGCCACAGTCTTTCTGGTCAGCCTTTTGGCCAACAGTAACTGACTCCGGAATCAAAGAACGTTACAGTGGGAGGGACCTCAGGAGGCATCTCATCCAGTGAATCACAAAAGTAAAAACACATCGGAATCTTCTGGGGTGGTTGTTAAAAACACAGAGTCCTTGTTCCTACCCCAGACCTACTAAATCAGAACATCTAAGATGGCACCAGGGAATTGACATTTTTAAAAGCTCACCGGACTAGTCTAGCAGCAGCCAGGTTTGGGACCCACTGATGGAGTCAAATGCCCTGTTACAGATGAAGAAACCAAGGCTCAGAAAGGGATAGTGACTTCCTTGAGGCCACACAGAGAGTGAAAGATAAAGCTTGGGTCAGAATCCAGGCTTCCTGACCAGGGCTCTTAACGCCTGTAGTCATCACCTGTTACCTCTGCCTGCCCGTGCCATACAGCATGTCGACTGTCCTTTGAGGAGCCACCAGCCTCCCATTCTCAGTCCCCCATGGGTCGGATAAGGCTGTCCCCATTTCCCAAGTCTGGAGTGCGCGAGACTCAGACCTAACCAATAAGGACCCCAGGAGTATGTTCCAGGATGGTCTCAATATCAACGTGGGTAGTAGCCCCAGGATGTTTGCTGGGACAATTGAGAGATCTCTCTTCCCACCTCGGTTGCTAACTGGTTGATATGAGCCTGGAGCAGCCGATGGTCATCTTTGCCTTCACGTAGGGAGAACCTGCCTGAAAAGAAACCTGCTCAGAGGAAAGCAGGGCTGAGACGGAGAGGGGGTCTTGACAGTATCATCCGATTCCTGCACCCGCCTCTGCCTGGGTTTTTCCCTATGTCAGCCAAGAGAGTCCCTTTCAGTTCCTGATGTTGGGGTTTTGCCCTCACAACAGCAAACGGCTAGGGACAGAGCACTGGGATTCAGAAGCGCCACTGGTGAGACGACCAGTGTCCACGGAGGGGCTCTGAGGAAGTGTGAAGTGTGAGACGCTGGCCCTGCCCCCCATGAGCCAGGGACACAGGCAGCAAGCGGTGCTCTAGAACAGCACCTTAGACGTCGGGTCTCTTTGCATCTCCTCCCTGGGAGGTAAGCAGGGGAGGCATACTCATCTCAGAATGATGAGGAAACCCAGGCTCAGAGAGGTGAGGTCACTTGCCCAAGGTCACACAGAAGTGGCAGAGCTGAGACTTTAAGGTGTGTTAAGTCTCCACCGGGGCCTTGGTGCTCTTTTTGCCACTTCTCAAGGGGCTCTGTTCTGCCTGGCATTATAGCCAATGTCTGTGCGTGCCCACTGTGTGCCAGGCACTGTCGTAAGCCCTTCCACGTTTTGCTCATGCGTCCTGTACAAGAAGACACTGGGCGGCTGTGATGACCGTTACCCCATCTTACAGTTGAGGAAATAAGGCACCGGGGGTGTGGGGAGCTGAGAAACTCAGGCAAAGCCACCAGGCCAGGCAGCATCAAGGCCAGATCGGAGCCCGGGGAATCTGGCTCGCTCACACCCCTGCGACATCACATCAAGGCAGGTGGGAGCCCTGTGCTCCTCTGTGCCTAGATGAGTGCGGCTGATGGGAAACCAGTCTCTGTGTGTGTCACGTATGATGCGTGATGGGCAGGAGCTCCTCCTCTGATCATACCAGTTTCTCCACAACAGCCCCTGTCCAAGTACTCCAGGGAGTCCTCTCTGAACATCAGCCCACAAAGCACGCTGGAGCTTCTGCTAAGAGGCAGGAAGGTTGGGGTTAAGCATGGTCTCCAACTTCTGAGTATACACCCAAAAGATCTGAAAGCAGGGATGTGAACAGATATTAGCACACCCATGTTTATAGCGGCGTTATTCACAATAGCCAAAAGGGAGAAGCAACCCGGGTGTACATTGACAGATGAACGGATAAACAAAACGTGGCATATCCATGCAATGAAACATCGTCAGCCTTAGAAAGAAGGCAATTCTGACTCACACTGAGACACGGATGAACTTTGAGGACGTCATGCTAAGTGAAATCAGCCAGTCACCAAAGGACAGAGACTGTATGATTCCACGTGCATGAAGCCTTTAGGGAAGGCAAATTCACAGGGACAGAAAGTAAAATGCTGGTTTCCAGGGGTTGGGGGGAGGGAGGATTGGGGATTTATTGTTGAATGGACACAGAACTTCAGTTTTGTAAGCAGAAAAAATTTCTGAAGATAGATGGTGGTGATGGTTGCACAACAATGTGAATGTGCTTAGTGCCACAAAACATTTGAACAGTTAAAGATGATTAAAACAGTAAATTTTACATTATGTGTATTTTACTACAATTAAAAAAATAAATAATTTCTTTTAATAAAAAGTGGTTTTTTTTGGTGGGGGGGGGACAGAGTCTCACTCTGTTGCCTGGACTAGAGTACCGTGGTGTCAGCCTAGCTCACAGCAACCTCAAACTCCTGGGCTCAGGCAATCCTCCTGCCTCAGCCTCCCCAGTAGCTGGGACTACAGGCACGTGCTACCATGCCCGGCTAATTTTTCCTATATATTTTTAGTCGTCCAGCTTATTTCTTTCTATTTTTAGTAGCGACGGGGTCTCGCTCTTGCTCAGGTTGGTCTTGAACTCCTGACCTCAAGCAATCCTTCCCACCTTGGCCTCCCAGAGTGCTAGGATTACAGACGTGAGCCACTGTGCCCAGCCTAAAAAAGTGGTCTTTGAGGACTACCTCCTCTCAATCCTGACTCTGCCGCTCACAAGCTGTGTGACTTTGGGCAAGTTGATTCCTTCTCTGTGCCTCATTCTCTCATGTACAAAATGAAGATAAGAATAGCATGGGCCTCAACAGAATTGTGGTGACGTTTAAATGGCTTCATACTGGTTCGTATCCGAGTCATGGCACCAATTATTATAAATAAATAAAATAAATGGCTCGATACTAATCAAGCGCTCAGCACAGTGCGTGGAACAAAGTCAGCACTCAATGAAGTTGGTGACTGTGATTTTCATACGAGTCACTTTGGAGCAAGATTGGATAGGAGAAGCACATTGACCCTTTCTTCCCAGGATTCCCAGTTTCTTTCCTGGAGTTCCATTAACCTAAAGGCACTGACTGGACTGTCCACGCTTCAAGCTTCATGGCGGACTAGTAGAAAGGACAAGAGAGTCACAGCTGGCCAGCCTGGGATTTCAACCCAGCCCCTGCACGTGCTGCTGTGTGACTTTGGGCCAATTGGCTTACCTCTCTGTGCCAGAGTTTCCTCATCTTTGAAACGGGCAAACTACTGCCTGTCTCACAGGTGGAAGTGAGGATTAGGAGGAAGAATGGAGGTGAAAGTGCACCCCACTCATACTCGTCCCTCTCGTCTTCCATCCAACCCCGGCCGGGGGCCGAGCAGTGTGTTTGTTCCCTTCCCGGGCTCTTGCTGGTTTGTGAAGGACCAGAGAAATGCCGTCTCCAAGGATTGCTGCTTCAGTGCATGTGACCAGGATGAAAGTCAAAAGTCATTACAAAAAGGCCACCCACTCACCAGTGTTTGCGGAAGAGCCTTTGCCCTCCTTCCAGGGCCCCAGCTGGGGGTCAGGGAGATGCCCAGAGCCATAAATAAAGAGTGAGCAAAAATAAAACCAAAAAAGTGTTTACTCTGAGATGAAAGTGCATTGCTAAATGCTAACCGCAAGGACTTGTGTACAGAAACCACATGTCTGGGGATGTTCTGGAATGTCACAAACTGCAATGGCAAGAAGAGGCAGGAGGCAAGACAGGGACTCTGCCCCGTGGGACCCCTCTCTGGTGCCCTGGCACCATCAAGCCCGTGAATCCCTGATCTCTTGCATCCGACCTCAGACAGCCTGAGCCACCCCCCAATCCCGCACCTCCAAATACCTCCTGATGTTCCACATTGCTTGGGCCCCGCCCATGTGCCATTCTCCTCTGTAGGGCCCCTCTGCCCATATTCCCCGAGTTCACCTCTGTCGTTGCAATTCTACGGTGCATTGCAATTATTTGTGTATCTGCTGTCTCCCCTACTGAGCTGTGAGTGCTTAAGGTAAGGTATGTGTCCGCTTAGGGATGTGCATTTTGATGCCAAGCTGTCAAAGTTTAAATCCAGCTTCCCAGCTGTTTGACCTTGGGTAAAATCATTCATCTCCTATGCCTCAGAGTCTCTCCGTCTCTGTCTCTGTAAAATGGGAACCGTAATAACAGACTCTGCCTTACAGGGATCCTGCCAGTCGCTGAGTATGTCTATTCCAGCTGTGCATTCTGGAACTGGGGAAATAACCACAGGAGGGTTTGGGAGATCCACTTAGCCCTGAAACCTGAGCTAAAACTTCATGGGTCACCCGACCTCCATAAGCCCCTACTCTGACTGGTGGACCACAGGGACATTTTGGGTCTTCTGGAATTGCTGTCAGTTCAGTGCCAGAAAAGTCTGGTTATTTCCTTTCCCCAATGCACAGTCACCCTGGTACATGGCTGCAGGTCCCTTTGGGGAAGATTGGGAAAAAGATTAACTATAAATTTTGGGCAATCTAGGAGGTAGAGGCTGCAGTGAGCTATGATCATGCCACTAAACTCCAGCCTGGGTGACAGAGGGAGACTGCATCTCTTACAAAAAAAAATTGGGGCAGCTGGGCATGGTGGCTCATGCCTGTAATCCTAGCACTCTGGGAGGCTGAGGTGGGAGGATCGTTTGGGGTCAGGAGTTCCAGACCAGCCTGAGCAAGAGCGAAACCCCATCTCTACTAAAAATAGAAAGAAATAAGCTGGACAACTAAAAATATATAG
The DNA here is from genome assembly GCA_004363605.1 of Indri indri. Classification (NCBI taxonomy): domain Eukaryota; kingdom Metazoa; phylum Chordata; class Mammalia; order Primates; family Indriidae; genus Indri; species Indri indri. The sequence continues at coordinate 11,161 of RJWJ010035280.1, forward strand.
AAAAAGTTAGCCAGGCATGGTGGCACATGCCTGTAGTCCCAAATACTCGGGAGGCTGAGGCAGGAGGATCGCTTGAGCCCAGGAGTTTGAGGTTGCTGTGAGCTAGGCTGATGCCACGGCATTCTAGCACAGGCAACAGAGTGAGACTCTGTGTCAAAAAAAAAAAAAAACTTGGGGCAATGTAGCTGGGTCCCCCTCCAGGGGAACCAAGGCCCCTTCATTCAAGGGGTTCTGAGCCTGTAAACTGGCTCAAGTCTGGGAATTGATTAGGGGCTGCGACTCTGTTTTGGTGCTTCAAGTTAGATTCTGTTCACTCGACCTAGAATTCTTCCACTGAATCTTACAGGTCAAGCAAGAATTTAGCAGACTGCCTATCTCTTTCTTTCCTAGGGATACCGTAATCGACTAGCCAATGTTATACATCTCTGTGAGTTTAAATGGATTTAAGTGTGTTGATATATACATAAAGCACTAGAGTAGTGCCTGCCACACTCCATACTCCAAGGAAGTGCTTTTGTCGTTATTATTCCTCTTTGTGTTCCTGACAGCAAGTGGACACTCCACAAATGATTACAAAATGAGCAAATGAACGGGTCCATGACCTAGGTGCAGGTGGGTTCTCCTCTTGAGACATGAGCTGTGTTCACCCTGGGATTCAGACAAAACCGGACACTGGGACATCCAACATGGGCCTGTCTACATGGGAACAAGGGGACTTCTGGGAAAGAACTCACTGGAAGGTAAAAGAGTCCAAACATAGGTTGGTTGGAGACCACTGGGCCAAGGCCAGAAGGAGCTTTGAGATATGTGAACACAGAGCAGGGCGGCCTGGGTGTGACCCTCCACTCGGCTCTGTGATTTGTTTATGCACAAGGTTCATTGTTTTTATTTAGCTTAGAAGGCCCTCCAGGTGCACAGAGTTGAACCGGCATAACTTTCAGGGCATAGCAAATGATCTTTGGTAGTTTATGCAAGATCCCGTCTTTATTCATTCCAAATTTTTCTTCTTCGCGGATCCCCACTCTGTTCACCATCTCCCCAAATGTCTGAATCTGTTCATTTTCTTTTAAGGATTTCTTCCATGTGTTTTCATTTTCAAAAACTAAACCTCAGGCCGGGCGCGGTGGCTCACGCCTGTAATCCTAGCACTCTGGAGGCTGAGGCGGGAGGATCGCTTGAGCTCAGGAGTTCCAGACCAGCCTGAACAAGAGTGAGACCCCATCTCTACTAAAAATACAAAGAAATTAGCTGGACAACTAAAAATATATAGAAAAAGTAAGCCAGGCATGGTGGCACATGCCTGTAGTTCCAGCTACTCGAGAGGCTGAGGCAGAAAGATTGCTTGAGCCCAGAAGTTTGAAGGTTCTGTGAGCTAGGCTGATGCCACGGCACTCTAGCCCAGGCAACAGAGCGAGACTCTGTCTCCAAAAAAAAAAACTATACCTCAGCTGGGCATAGTGGCTCATGCCTGTCATTCCAGCACTTTGGGAGGCTGAGGCTAGAGGATCGCTTTAGCCCAGGAATTTGAGACCAGGCTGGGCAACCTAGCAAGACTCCATTTCTACAAAAAATTAAAAAAATTAGCTGGGCGTGGTGGTGCATGTCTGTAATCCCAGCTACTTGGGAGGCTGAGGTGAGGGGATTGCTTGAGCCCACCAGGAGTTCAAGGTTGTAGCAATGGCCGCTATACTCCAGCCTGCGTGACTGGAGCCGTCTCTAAAAAAAAAGAAACAAAAAACCAAAACTAAACCTCACTCCATTTGCTACTTTGAGACCCAGCCATCCTTGTGGCCGTAAGTACCTCTCATTTGCGGTGTCTTGCTGCTGCCCCGGCTTCTCTGGCGCGGATCTGCCACTAAGGATGCTGCCATGAACATCCCCACCCGTGTTCCCTCGTGGACTTTTACGAGACCTTCTCTGGGATGATCACCCAGGAGTGGGATTTCTGGGTCACAAGACTTGATTTTGCCAAATGCTGCCTGGTTGCTTTTCGGAATGGCTGTGCCAATTCACATGCCCACAGCAGCGCTTGCCCCGACACCGTGTTGTCACCCACACTTAGCACTGACCTTTCTCATTCGTGATGGGTGCAAAGTTGTATCTCACTCTTTTAATAACTGTTAGCTTAATGTCTACCGTCCCTGCCAGATCATGAGTCTGCCAGGGCAGCAGCCTGCACAGAAGGTGCAGCTGTGTCCCGGCGTCCTGCTCAGTGCCCGCCACACAGCGGGAGCCGCAGTCCACCTTCCATTCCATTCAGCCTTCGCGTGGATGGATGAATTAGTCCTGTGAGCAGCCTCCTGAGCTCGAGTTCGACTCCTGGGGAGGCGAGACGCTGTCATGAGTGAGCAAAACCAGGAAGAGCTGTTTCCCTAGCATCTCCGGAAGCCACTGGCCGAGAGGCATTTCTCCAGAGACTCCCAGAAGCAGCTGAGAGAACATCACGGAGGGAACATTCCCACAGAGCCAAAGAAAAGCCTTTTGGTCGCAGAGACTAGTTCTTCCAGAACCAGTGTTCTGTGTTCTAGAAAACGTGGGCTCTGCTGAGATCGGGGAAGATCTGACAGACGCCCAGACAGACGGAACACAAAGGGGAAAAGCTGTTGTTGGATGGTTGGACCAGACAGACAGACCGCAGGGACATTCTTCACACGCTATTTTTTTTTTTTAATTTAGGATAAAACAGAAGCCACGTACCTCTGAACTGTTCTAACCAAAAGTCTCAAGGTGGGGCTTGAACAGAACCACCGACTGTCAAGGGGCTGGGAGATACTTTTCTGCTGGAAGCCTCAGTTTCCTGGCAAATCGCTTGCCATCTCTCAGCCCACCTGTGAAATGGGGCTTTTGGCTTATGTCACAGGTTTTCAAATGTTTAATGGTGAAACCCTTTGTCCAAAGAAATTCTTACATTGGAGCAGACACTGTTAGCACCCCATTGTCGTGAACCCCAATTGGACTTACTACCGCCTGCATCTGGGACCCGTTGCTGGATGGAGGGCGCTACCTGAGCTCAGAATAAGGCTGCAAGTGCTGAGAACATTTTGAAAAGGAAGGGAGTAGATGGGAAAGCCCAACTGGGGAGGGAACCTCATGAACCAAGACACCAAGCAGTGGGGCCCTGAGCCGGTAGTTCTCTGTCCCCATCCTCCACGGTGACCAAGTCGCTCAGTTCCCTCCATATCTTCCCTTTTCACCCAACACCACGTTCCTCTTTTGACCGAGAAAGTGACCCAAAAAGGATTGTGGTCATTTTCTTATCGAGCCTGTGGTGGACGGAGGCAGAGGACACACACCAGGCCCTTCCAGCCCCCATGGCCCTAAGCGACTGCTCCCGGGAGGACATCCCGGCTCTACTGGAGGCCGCCACAGGGCACCTCCCAAGACCTGAGAGTAGGGCCCCTTTGCCACCCCACCCCCCACCCCCGGGCAGGGCGGTCCTGGGGAGGGAGCACTGGAAAGGGAGTCCAGCTGCCAACTTGCAGTGCGCCCTCCCCCAAGAGCCTCTGTCCTTCTGAATGTCTCGGAATTTCCTTCTGAATTTCTTCAACAACATCCGCACACCAGGAACACAGGACAGGATATGTGAAAGGGCCTCGTAAACCACAAACCATAAACAAGTGTGCTGTTCAGCTTCGAGTTATTCCAGAGACTTCCTGAGGGCAAAGCCCCGTCCTCATTCCACACTGTGTCCCAGAGGCTGGAACAGGGCCTGCCGCTTGGGAGGAGCTCAGTGACCGCTTGTGGAGTTAATGAATGAGTGAACGAATGAACGAGTGTGGCTATGTCATCTAGTTCAACGATTCAATCCAACGAAGTATTGCCGAGGGCCCACTGTGTGCCAGGAGCTTAATGACAAACAACAAGACAATTTCTTACCCTCAAGAGCTTGTGGCACAACACGGGGGCAGCTTCCCGGTGTGCACCTGTCTCCAAGGTCCATGTGGTCACAGCGCTCCTGCAGACGCTCACCCATTCTAAATGCAACCTCTACTCTGAGTTGTCGCTCACACTGTTTGTGGTAGCTGAACTCCAGAGCAGCCCCCATGAACCCCACCTCCTGGTAGTTACACCTTGTATAATCCCCTCCCCTTGAGTGTGGGTGGGGCTATGATTTGCTTCTAACCAACAGAATACAGCAAGGGCGATAGGCTGGGTGGTTTACACGGATGTGGTTACCTTACGTAAGATTGGGACGCTCTTCTTGCAAGGAGCCCTTGTCGGTGTGGATGAAGTAGGCGGCCAAGGTGGGGGGCCCACAGGACAAGGAAATGAAAACGCCTCTGGCTGACAACCAGTTTCTTAACTGAGGCCCTCAGTCTGACCACAGCAGGGAACTGAATTCTGCCAACAACTGAGTGAGCTTGAAAGTGGGTCCTTCCCGAGTCAAGCCTCAGATGAAGCTGCAGCCCTGGGCAAATTTTGGGTCACCACCTGGTGAGACCCTGAAGCAGAGGACTCAACACAGAGGTTCCAGGACCACACTTGGAGAACCACTGGACTAAATGCTGTTAAGAAAATTACAGCCAGGCGTGGTGGCTCAGGCCTGTAATCCCGGCACTTTGGGGGGCTGAGGCAGGAGGATCACTTGAGTCTAGGAGTTTGAGGTTAGTTGCAGTGTGCTATGGTCATGTCACTGCACTTCACTCTGGGTGATAGAGTGAGACACTGTCTCTAAAAAAAAAAAAGGGTATAGAAACGGTAAGGGAAACTGAGTCAGACTTGGAGGCTACGTAGCAGAAGCAACCCTAAATCACTCTGCGGGACAGCTCTAGGGAATAAGATTCACCTCCCTGTCACGGGGCATAGCCACCTCTCGCCCTGGCCACTGGCCGCGGGCACGCCACCACTGCGGCCCCTGAAGGCTGATTCCTTCACCCTCGCTCTCGGAAGCAACTAGACTCAGCAGGGCCCCTGCACCCACAGCCCAAGTCTCCAGGATGCTGTCGCTTCTGAATGGCAGAGCCCGCATCTCATGCCTGCTTCCTAGCTGCAAAGGCTGGGAAAAGGAGGCAAGAATCATAGTGTGGGAAATTTCCAAACACAGGACGGGTATTCAAAAAATGTCAGGCAGCCACAGAGCATGATAAACATGGATTTAGTATGTCTCTTCGACATGTGATGGGAAAGATTATTCGTGGTGGGGGAAAATGGTTACTGACAGCCCCTCGATGCCATCTAAAGAGGGCAGATCTTAAGGGGGGTCTTCAGTTGACTTAGAGGGTGTGATAATAATAGTTCACATTTATTTAGTGTTTATTCTCTGCCAGGCGCTGTTGTTCAATGCTTTACATGTATTAACGCATTTAGTCCTTTCGACGGCTCTTTGCAGTAGGTGTTATTGTTGGCCCATTTCACAGATAAAGAAATCAGGCATGTGGAGGTGAAGCCACTCACCTGAGGCCACACAGCTAACAGAAAGTGAAGCTGAAAGGTGAGCCCAGCTCCCTGACTCTGAAGGCTTTGTTCTTAGCAATGACGCTAAACTCCTTCCTGGGGTAAGGCTAAGAGTCCAAGCGCTGAGAGACCCGAACTGTCCTGCGTGAAAGCAAGGAAAGCAATGGGAATGTCAAAATAGAGACTGGCGTGG
>RJWJ010035281.1:0-16760 GCA_004363605.1 Indri indri
CTGAGCTCAGGAGTTCGAGACCAGCCTGAGCAAGAGCGAGACCCTGTCTCTACGAAAAAAATTGAAAGAAATTAATTGGACAGCTAAAAATATATATAGAAAAAATTAGCCGGGCATGGTGGCGCATGCCTGTAGTCCCAGCTACTCGGGAGGCTGAGACAGTAGGATTGCTCGAGCCCAGGAGTCTGAGGTTGCTGTGAGCTAGGCTGACGCCACGGCACTCGCCCCAGGCAAGAGAGTGAGACTCTGTCTCAAAAAAAAAAAAAAAAAAAGAAAAGGGGAGGAAGGGCCCAGGATGACCCCCAGATTCCTGATCTGGGCCCCTGAGAGTGTTAAGGAGCCATTCACTGTTGCGGTGAGCACTGGGAGAGAAACAGGTGTGTGGAAAATACAAGCTCAGCTCTAGGAATGGTGAATTTGTGCTGCTTGTGGAATAGCCAAGGGCAGCTACTTTCTATAGTCTGGGGCTCAGAGAGAGGTCTGGGCAATGACAGATCTGGAAGTTGTCAGCACAGGGAGTCCTTAAAGCCATGGGAGCAACTGAGATCATCTGGGGAAGTGAAAAGGGAAAGGAAGGGTCCCAAAGCAAGTGATACCACTCATGGTCCTTGCTGTCAAGGTGCTCTCCCTTCTGCAGGAGGGGTTTCGAACCCTGAGAAGCTCCGTGATACAAGGCAGACCGAGTTCTGTATTTTAATGAGGTATGGCCAGAGAGTTCTGGGCTCTGGCGTGGGGAATGGGCAGGGCTAACGTGCTGGGACCAAGCTTGCTGCGGGTTAATTCAGCTGAGGGGGAAAGGGAGACCTGAGCTGCAGTTGTGAGCTCTAACCACAAGGTGGCACCTTGGCATCTCCTTGTGCCACATTTCTCCACTTGCAAACATTGAGCCAGGCCCAGAGCAGGACGATATCAAAGGCTGGGAGGATGAGGGTGGCTGTGTCGACAATAAAGGAGGCAGACCTGAGTTTTTGCTTAACATAAGTCCAAATGCAAGCTCACTTTTTTTTTTTTTTTGAGACAGAGTCTCATTCTGTCGCCCCAGGTAGAGTGCAGGGGCATCATCATAGCTCACTGTGACCTCAAACTCCTGGGCTCAAGCGATCCTCCTGCCCCAGCCTCCTGAGTAGCTGGGACTACAGGCACACCCCACCACGCCCGGCTAATTTTTCTATTTTTAGTAGAGACAGGGTCTCCCTCTTACTCAGGCTGGTCTTGAACTCCTGACCTCAAGTAATCTTCCTGCCTCAGCCTCCCAGAGTGCTAGGATTACAGGCATGAGCCACCACGCCCAGCCAACAAGCTCACTTTTTGGAAAGAGAGGGAAAAGAGCAGTATGCCAAGTATGCCAATTGGGAGTCCACGTATGTCTGAGCATGCAAACCAATGCGTCAATGTATGTCCTATGTTCCTATGTGCACCTGTGTTTCCCATGAATGAATCTGTGCACGTTGTGTGCCCCATGTTCCCAGGGGTGTCTTCATATGCACCCCTGTGCCTCCACATGTGTGCCTGTGTCCCAGAGAGTAGGTGACCAGAAATCCCCACCTCCATACCTCAGAAAGCGAGGAGTCCCTTGGTCCTGAAAGAGAAGGACCCTGAGTCTGAAACCATGGGACTCTGAAATTTTGGGGGGCCCAAAGCAGCAAGAGACCATGGAGGAAAACATCCCTCTCCCCAGTAGTCATAAGCAAAATCACCCATTTATCACACGATCTCCTCAGATTATACCTGGGTTCTACCTCTAGCTAGCCAGGGTCATGTTCACATAGAGCCTTCCTAAAGGGTCCTGATAGGCTGAGGAATTCATAAAGTCATCTATTGATTCATTTATCACTTACAGTATTTAATAAGCATTCATTGACCACCTGCCATGCACCAAGTGCAGTGCTGGGCACATTTTCTGTTTCTCCTTTAATCTCGTGAAGTAGTTCATGAAACAGGAAAGGAAAGTTAATCACAACTGCAAAGGGTCTGGAATGCTAGTTAGAGTGTTTGAACTTTTTCCCTGAAGATGGGCCATGGAGAGTCCCAGGAGAGTTTTCAGTAGGGAAGTAACACGGTCCAGTCTCTCTTGTTGCTAGAGTTGCATCGGAAGAGATGAACAGACTCAGGAGACCAGTTAGAGGGAAACACCAGACAGTGGTTCCCAAATTTTAGTGTGCTTCTGAGTTGCCTTAAGGACACTAAAACACAGATTGCTGCGTTCCAACCCCAGAGTTACTGATTCAGGAGGTCTGAGGTGGAGTCCAAAAATTATGACTTCTAGCAAGTTCTGAGGTGTTGTTGGTGATGCTGACCCAGGGACTACACTTTAAGAACCACTGGAGTATGACAAAGAGTAAGGTAGTTTAAGGTGCGGACAGAGAGGTGCCATGTGCCTTCTGAGATACCCGCCTCAAGTCTCCTGCACATACTCCCATGGATGGATGTTTAAGGGTCAGAAGTGGCAACATTCCATGAGGATTAGCTTGCGGGCATGAAGGAAGTGTCCCGGACTCTTCTGGGATGACCAGCAAGTTTTGAGCTTGAGGATGGTAGTGTCATTTACGGAACTATAGAGCACAGTAGGAGACGCAGGTTGGAGTTGGTGGTGGAGAAGGAGGAGATGTTGAATTCAGTTTGGGACTTGGAAAATTTCAGATGGCTGCAACAAGCTATCTGGAGAACATATCTGGCTGGAAGTTGTGTCTATGGATCTGGATCTCTAGTGAGAGACACACAGACTAGAGAGAACACGTTTGGGAGATAACAGTGGACAGGTAGGCATTAAAGACTTGAGAGGGGGTGAGCTCACTCAGGAAGAGTGTGGACAGGGAGAAAAGGCAGAAGCTTCCACTCTGAGAATGAATAACTGACATTAAGGTGGGTGAAAAGAGAGGAGACAGAAAAGGAGACAAAAATGGTCAGAGTAGGGGGAGAATGAGGCAATAAGGAGGTATCTCAAGCTGCAGGGTAGTTGGGTGCAGAAACCCAAGAAAGCCACCAGACAAGCAGCGCATCCAGTCACCCGAGCCTTACTAAGCCTGCTGGAGAGAGCAGGTGGCTCCTCAGAGCTGGGCACAGGCATCATTCCCCTCACTGTTCCTGGACTTCTTGCAAAGGGGTCCACCAACTTGCATGCCATGCACTGACACCTGTCCTGTGGCTGAGGCTGAGGGTGGGAGGAAGAGGGTGTCTCCGCAGACTCACATACCCACATATGTAGACACACACACAAACATACTCCTGACCTCTGACCTGTCCTAGGCAGGAAGGTTGCAGAGCTGCCCAATTCTGCCTCATCCACCACCCTCACTGGAGGTTCCAGCCTCTGGAAAGTTCTTAGCGAGGAATCCTTGACTGCTAGTCTCCTTTTCCCACAGCCCCCCAGGCTGAGATACCCAGGCCTGGGCTCTGCCCCCACTATGTGCCTTCTGGGACATCCAGCTGGAATCATACATTCCACGGATTAATGTTATCACTGTCACCTCCCCTTCTTTTCTATTCTGTCTCAATGTTTTTACCTTTACCTTCTATGCTTCACTAAAAAGGGACCTAAGCAAATAACTAGCCCCCCTGCCCTTCCCACTTTTTTGATGTTGTTAAAGTTGCAGAAACTGAGATCAGAGAGGAAAAGGGACCTGCCCAGGATCACACAGTCACTCACAGGACTAAATTCTAGGCCCCCAAGTCTGAGACAATACAGAACAGTGATTCTGAGCACGGGGAGAGACCAGTGGCAGACTACCCCAACTCTGCCACTCAACTAGCGGCTTGACCTTGGGCAAGTCATTTAACCTCTCTGTGCCTTACTCCTCCCCTGAGAATGGGGGTGATACGGGTATCCATCACATAGGGCCATTGTGAGGGTTGAATAACTCAATACTCGTAAAGCACTTTGCTCAGAAGCTAGCACAGTCTGTAGTAAGTGTTTGCTGTGACTATTTCCACCATGCCCTGGTCTGTGCTGCTTGGTTTTTTAAACATCTTTCTTCTGCTTTCTTGATTGCCATTCTCCTTAGCATTTGCCTGTCTTTAATCCCTGTCTCTGCTTCTCAGGAGGGGAGGGTTGAGTTTCGGAGAAAGAAAGAGGGAATGACATAGATGCGGGAACATGCTTGACAGCTAGCCAGTGCCTGCCATGGTAACACACAAACACATAGACTGTGCACGTTAGTGTAACAATCACACCCCTCCGCGTGAGTCAGTTACACACAGATTCACTCCACAGGCCCTGGACGTCAAAGGCCCACATTCAATCAGCCCAGGCCCCTCTGGCTTCAGAAACATCTTGGCCCCTTCCCAGGTGGAGCTCATGCCCAAGCCCCCTCCCACCACCACTGTCTGGCCAGTTTTTGTCTTCGACTTCCTCAGACCCTGGCTTGGCCTTGGGGGTCACCAGCCCAGGAAGCCTGAGTGAAGTGGGCACCTTCAGAAAGGTGGGGGTTTTTTTGTTTTTTTTTTGTTTTTGTTTTTTTTCTTTGAGACGGAGTCTCACTCTCTTGCCCTGGCTAGAGTGAGTGCCATGGCGTCAGCCTAGCTCATAGTAACCTCAAACTCCTGGGCTCAAGTGATCCTACTGCCTCAGCCTCCCAGGTAGCTGGGACTACACGCATGCGCCACCATGCCCGGCTAATTTTTTCTATATATTTTTAGCTGTCCAATTAATTTCTTTCTATTTTTAGTAGAGATGGGGTCTCGCCCTTGCTCAGGCTGGTTTCCAACTCCTGAGCTCAAACAATCCGCCCTCCTCGGCCTCCCAGAGTGCTAGGATTACAGGCGTGAGCCACCACGCCCAGCCTTCAGAAAGGTTTTGATCCATAACCATTCAGGAGAGACGGTGACAGACCCCGTACATGCACGTACACTGACTCGTGTGCACATGAGCCGATGGGCTCGAGTCTGCAGCTCATAAACTTCTTCCACATTCACGATTGCCCACTTCATCCAAAGTCCGGTGATGTGGTTAGAGACAAGACAGAGACCCATTTTACAGACGAGGAAGCTGAGGCCAGAGAAGAGTAGTGTTTTGCTCAAAGGTAAGAATGCGAGAGGTCCGAGAAAACGTAGGGCCCCCAAGTCCCAGCCTCGAATCCGTCTGTTTCACCGCAGCTGCGGATTGCGAGCTGCGAGCCCAGAAGGCGGCTCAGATCAACGCGGGTTTAATTCACACCCCGCTACCCACCCTACCCAGTCCGGCCAAAGCCACGCCTCCCCCTTTGGTGGCCGCTGGGGAAAAGGGAGAGAATGGCCATAGCTTGTCTCTTTAATGCGCGCCCCCGGAGGCCCGGCGCGCCCCCGCCACTATAACTGGAGTGCATGGAGCACGCTGCGCTCAGAGGGAGAAGGGCGGGCGCTGGGCACCCGTTGACCGACTTTTCCAAGTGCGATCCGCACCCGTCCGTCCCGCCTCCATGGACCCGCCCGGGGACACCCCCCGCTGAAGACCCCACGCTCGCTGGGATCCCGGCTGGGTTGCACCCTGCTGCTGCGCCGTGACTCCCGCGGGCTGTGCCGGCTCCCCGCGCCTTTCCCCGCAGCGCTCGCCGTCGGGCGAAGGCTCGGCCGCCGCCACGCCTCGCACCCAGCGCCACCCGCCCCATGCTGGTGCACGCTTACTCCGCCATGGTGAGTAGTCTCGGTCCGGGGCACCGGGGCATCCTCGGCCGGGGGGTCGCGGAGCCTGCGTGCTCGACCTTTCAATCCTCCTGCCCCGGGCCAACGAAATCTCAGAGGGAGGGGGCCACAGGGACTCCGCCAGCCGAGAAAGCGGCGCGCAGGAGACCGCTGTCCCCAGCTGAGGCTCCCGCGCCCGTGGGTCACTCGGGGATAGACCTCGAGGGCCCAGGAAGCGGGAGGGACGGCAGCTGGACACTCGCGAGCTCAGGAGGATCCTTTCGGGCTGAGGTCCTCTCAGCTGCCAGTTTGTCACCTAACACTCCCCTCTCTTTCCCAGGAGCGCCCCGACGGGCTGGGCGCAGCGGCCGGCGGGGCCCGCCTGTCGTCCCTGCCCCAGGCCGCCTATGGACCGGCAGCATCTCTCTGCCACACGCCGGCCGCCGCTGCCGCCGCCGACTTCCAGCCCCCCTACTTCCCGCCGCCCTACCCGCAGCCGCCACTGCCCTATGGCCAGGCGCCCGACTCCGCTGCCGCCTTTCCCCACCTGGCTGGGGACCCTTACGGCGGCCTGCCGCCCTTGGCGCAGCCACAGCCTCCGCAGGCCGCGTGGGCCGCGCCCCGCGCCGCCGCCCGCACCCACGACGAGCCGCCCAGTCTGCTGGCACCGCCCGCCCGCACCCTGGGCCTTGACCCGCGCCGTGACTACGCCGCCGCCGTGCCCCGGCTCCTGCACGGCCTGGCCGACGGCGCGCACGGCCTGGCAGATGCCCCCCTCGGCCTTCCCGGGCTGGCGGCGCCGCCGGGCCTGGAGGACCTGCAGGTGAGGCCCCAGGGGTCCGGGATGGGTCCGGGATGGGTCCGGACGGGCCGCGGTGATATAGCACGTTGGCTGGAGGCAAAAAGTGACAAATGCAGGAAGCTGACTTTTCTCCCAGCCCACCACTTCTCACTGGTGACTCCGAGGATGGGTCCCACCTCCTGGGTTCAAGGCTGCCTGGCCATTAAGGCGGCCTGGCACTAAGTCCGCGCGTGGTGCCTGGATGGCGGCAACCCTGGGCCGGGACCGAATCACTTCTTTCCCTCCCAGCTGGGCGGTTGAGCCACGTAGGGCATACATGGGGCAGCCTGCCCCTGGGGCAAAGAGAGGCACGGCAGTTTCCCGTCTAAGGTTCAAATTTTCCTTTTCTCACGGCTCGGTGAGATACCCAGGGCTCCAGCTCGGCCGCAGCTGGTGCCGAGTCTCGGCGACTCCTGGTACCGCCCGTCGCCGCCCCAGCCGGTGGTGGTGCGCGTTGGGCGGGGCTGACAGAGACCAGGGGCAGCAGGAGTCTGGGAAATGACAGGCGACTAGATTCACACGAGCCCTCACCGCCGCGCTCTCCTATTTGCAGGCCATGGATGAACCGGGAATGAGCCTCCTGGACCAGTCCGTGATCAAGAAAGGTAAGGAATGGCGTGCATCTGCCAGGGCAGAACCGGGCAAGATGGTGCAGGCCCCAGGCGCGCAGACCCATTTTCTTCACCACATTCTGTGCCTCCTGCGTGTCGCCAGGCTCAATGTCCACCAGGCACTCTTCCTGGCCCAGTAGAGGCGCAGCGGAGGCTGCGGGCCTGGCCAGAGTCTGGGCAGAGGCACGGGCTTGGAGAGCTGACCCCGGACCCTGCGGCCTGGGGTGGGCCCCGGTAGTCTGCGCTCACTTGGCTGCCGCGCAGGGGCCTGGCCTGTCTCCACCAAGGGGAGAGCGCTCTTGTGGATCTGGAGTTGATTCGCAGAACAAGTTAAACCACTTCCCTGTTTCCGCAGAGGTGGGAATGGAAGTGCTGTTCCCACAGATTTCGGTAAATGATTTTCACTTTACAGAGCCTTAGCATTTTGGAGTCTTGTAGGCGCTTTCTGCCCCTACCTTCCCAGCAGGGCCTTGGGGGCCTCTCGTTTCCTCCTGGGAATTTTCTTTGCGGGAGCCTTTTTCGGCATTTAGGCTTAGGGGAGCTAGTGTGTGAATACTGTGTGTTAGGTTGTGTGTATGCGGGTAAGGGCCTGGGTGTCTGTGTCCCTGTAAGAGTTCGGAGTCCTGTGCTTGTCTAATACGGTCCTATCCTGGGTGTCTTAGTATTTCTTGGCATGTGTATCTCTGTTTCTGCGAGTGTATTCGTGATGTGTGTTTATGTATATTGGTGTACATTTCTCTGCGTTTGGTGGTCTCAATATGTGTGACGGTATCTCTGTTGGGTCCTGGAATTTTTCTTTGGTATCTGAGGATTTCTAAGCATGTGAGGTTCCCTTCCTGTGTATTTTTGGGAGTATTTGTGTGTCTCTTCGCAATGAGACCCATCTCTGAGTGGATTTTCAAGCCTGAGGACCAGATCAAGTTCTGGCAGTGCCAGGGAAAGGCAGACAGACAGAGGGAAAGAGAGAGAGAGAGAGAGAGAGAGAGAGAGAGAGAGAGAGAGAGAGAGAGAGAGAGAGAGAGAGAGAGAGAGAGAGAGAGAGAGAGAGAGAGAGAGAGAAACAGCGACTCAGAGGGGCCAAGGCTCAAAGCCTGGGGCTGGTGCCCAAATTTGGAGGCCCACTCGAGCCCCTCAGTGCGGGGGCAGAGGCTGCTTGGGGTTGGCTCAAGTTGTTTCTCAATGGAGTGAATTTAAGCCTGGGCTCTGTTTGTCCTCCACGTGTTCTCAGCGGAGGCTGGGGTGGAAGTGGGACTAGGGGACAGGGGCTGGACCTCCAGGAACTGGGGCTGGGTTACCAGGAGCTGGGAGCTGGATGGATAACTAGGAGTATGTAGAGGGGAGTTGAGGGGACAGGCCTCTCAGAACTTGGCGGGGGGCGGGGCAAGATTTGGGGCTGTGTCACCTGGAGCTGGGGGTAGGAAGGACTCTAGAAATCCAGCTGCACACTGGACCCAGCTCTGCTGGCCAGCAGTTCATTGGCTTAGTGGACAGTGCCTTTCTTGAACCCAAAGGAAGGGAGAGCTTGGTCCGCAGTTGGCAAGAGCCTGCCACTGGGCCTTGTTCACTGGAAACATGACCACGGTGGCAGTCCCCAGTTCCCTACTCCTGCCAGGGCTCAAGGGGCTGAGGGCCTAGATTCACTGACTCTCTGAGGGAGGCCAAGACCCTGCGTTTTGGGAAGGGGCTTGGGGACCTCTGCCCTGGAGAAGGATAGAAGGATCAGCTGTTGCTCTGAGCACCTTCACCTACAAACCTCCCTGGGGCCAGAGCTGGGACAAGAGACAGGATGCCGGGAGGGACTGTAATTGCCCCAGAGTTGGTTTTCTCTCAAAGGACATCAGCTTCCCAAACTCTGAGTCCTAGGTGTGCGCCAGAATTCCCAAAGGCAGTCCAAACGACTCAAGGAGTGCGGCCGGACTGTCCCGGGTGCGGCGCGCCGGCTGCCTGGGGCGGGTGTGGGGCGGCGCGGACGCGGGCGTTGACTGCGGCGGGACCCCACGCCCGCCCGCGGTGGCCGAGGGGAGCGACGTGAGCTGGGGATGAGCCCTGGACGCCCCTGCGACATCGCGTTGCAGCCCGAGGCGCTGCGGCGAAGGGGGAAGGGGCAAGGGGCAAGAACCGGGGGCTCCCCGCGGAAGGAAGCGCCGGTTCGGAGCCGCGAGCTCGGCCCCCTGCTGCCGGCGCTTTCCCGCTTCGCAGACGCGGAGCTGGATCCCGCCGTCCCAACCCCGGGCGAAGCGCGGGCGGCTGGCGCAGGGGGGCCGCTGCGGCGGGCCAGGTGGGCCGGCTGCAGCCCTGCTCCCCGCCGCGCAGCCGGCGGTTTCCCTCGGCCCTGCGCCGTCGCAGCGGGACTCGGCCTCGCCGACAGTCCCCGGAGTCGGCATGGAGGTGACGACGAATCAGCGCCCTTCTGCGCCTCGGGCCGTTCCGACGGCGTCTGGAGCCCGGGTCGTGCCCCGAAAGCTTCCGGCGCCCGCCCGGTGAGCGCGCGACCCCACCCCGCCAGCCCGGGAACTGCAGACGGTCGCTCGCGGCCAGCGGAAGCGTCGGGGTCTCTGGCTCCTCCCGGCTTCGGGGGGCGCGGCGGCTGCGTGGCGGACGGTTGGGGTCCCGGGTGCGGAACCCAGGCATTCCCGGCCCCCACCGTAAGCGGCCTTCCTACCGCGGGGGCGGGGCGGGCCCTCGCGCCTAGACGTCGCCGGTGCGGCCCGGAGAGGGGCCTGGAAGCTCTGGGGGCCGGACCTGGGGTACGAAGTCCTCGCTGCTTCCAGGCCCCTGTCGGGGAGGGAAGGGGAGGCACAGCCCCCGCCCACCACATGCTTCCTGCTTGCCCGCCCCTGAAGCCGGCCCGGGGGGAATTAGGGGCCCTCTGTTTTCTGCCCACATTTGTCACCGTGAGTTTTACAGCCTGTCTCAGAGACACAGAAAGCAGGCGGGACTGGTGAGTGGGGTCTGTAGGGGACAGGGAAGCTCAGAGGAGCGGTGAGTGCCTGACTCCTCCTACTGGACAGAGATTTGAGCCAGGCTCCGTAGGTGCTCAGTGGGTGTTGAACGAATGAGTGACGGATTTTGAAGTCTGAGTGCTTTGGGAGGAGGAGTGTGTAGAAAGGGCTACTGTCTTTTCTACATCAGCATGTGCAAATGCCCTCCCTGTGGAAAAGCTAGACAGGTTAAAAAGCTTAAAAACTTGTGTGAGTTTCAGGTTATACAGTCACAGCTGGAGGGGAGTGGTTCAGGGATAAGAATTGAGATGTATCCCTCCTTCCCTCCAGAGGAGACTGGGTGGTTGCCTACCTGGGGGTCGGGAACCCTTCTCCACAGGGTTTTATTTTATTTTTTAAAATAAAAAAATAATGCAAAAAAAAATCCATGACAAAATATCAAAAATATACATGAAAACAAATCTGATCCTACGCTTTCTCAGTCCTTCCTCACTTGCCTCCCGGGCTACTGTCTGCCCCAGAAGGCAACTAAAAAAGCAGTGCCCATCCAGATAGACCTTGGACTTTATCTGAGGACAGTGGGAGCCACGGAAGAGCGTGGAGCAGGGGAGTGAAGGGTAGGAGCTACATTTAAAAGAAACCCTCTGGAAGTTAATGAGAAGGAAACTTAACCAGCAGGTCCCACTGGGGGAGATGAGAAGACTCAAGTGGGCTGGGGGGAAGGTCGCCACCCCTCCTGTCTGCCTTCTTCCTGCTGTTCCCACCACCCAAGCTTCGGACAGTGCTACTGCAAGTGCAGTCCAGGGAACCGTATGCATCAGAATTCCCTGGGGATGCAGCTTTCTGTGCCCCACCCCGTATCTACTGAATGAGAATCCTTGGAAGTACGGCCCTGGAACTTGCATTTTGCAACTGATTTATTGAGGTAAAATTTACATACCTAAAATTTACCCATGGTAAGAATATAATTTGATGATTTTTATTAAATGTATAGAGTTGTATACCCATTACCACAATCCGTTTTGAGATATTTCCGTCAACCCCCAAATTCCTTCATTCCCATTTGTGGTTAATCCCTATACTCACCCCAAGTCTTAGGCAGCCACTGATCTGCTTTCTGTCCCTAAATTTGCACATTCTGGACACATTATATAAGTAGGGTATATAAATATGAAGGCTTTTGCATCTAGCTTCTGTTACTTAGCATAATGTTTTTGAGGCTTGTCCCTGTTATAGCATATATCAGTAGTTTGTTTCTTTTTATTGCTGAGTAGTATGCCATCGTAGGGATGTAGCATATTTTGTTTATCCATTGGTCCAGTTGATGGGCACTTGGGTTGTTTCGCTTTTTGGCTAGTATGCATAGTGTTGCTGTGAACATTCATATACATGCCTTTGTGTAGACATATGTTTTCATTGCTCTTGGGTAAATTCCTGGGAGTGGAATTGCTGGATTGTATGGTAAGTTTATGTTTAATTTTTAAGAAACTGAAGATGTTTTCTAAAGTGGCTGTACTGTTTGACATTCCCACCAGCAATGTGTGAGGATTCCAGTTTCTCCCTACCCTCAGCTACACTTGGAAGTTTGATTATAACTGTCTACAAGTGTCTCGGTATAGTTTTAATTTGTGTTTCCTTAATGACTAATGTTGTTGAGCACTTTTTCATGTGCTTATTAACCAGTCAGCTACCATTTTTAATGAAATATCTGTTCACATATTTGGACCATATTCTTTTTTTTTTTTTTAAGGCAAGCATGAGGTGAAATTTATTGAGGGGGAGCAAGATGGGATTATAAAGCAAGAGCAAGATATAGGTTTAGCAAGGTAGATACTCCACAGATGACAACCAGAGCCCTTGTCGCAGCAGGAAAGAGAGACCATATTCTCATTCGGTTGTTATCTTATTATTGAGTTGTAAGAGTTCTTTATATATTCTGGATACACATCCTTTATCGGATATATGACTTGCGAATATTTTCTTCCAGTTCATGGTTTGTCTTTTTGTTTTCTTTCTTTTATTTTTTTGTTTTTGATGGGGTCTCCCTCTGTTGGCTAGGCTGAAGTGCAGTGGCTAGTCACAGGCATAGTCGTAGGGCACTACAGCCTGGGCGATCCTCCTGCTCCAGCCTCCTGAGTAGCTGGGACTATAGGCTCACGTCAAACACACCTGGCTATTTTCTTAATAATGTCTTCTGATGTGCAAAAGTTTTAAATTTTGATGAAGTTCAATTTATCATTATTTCCTTTTATGGGTCATGGAACTTTGTATATAGGAACTTTTTGCCCAGCCCAAGGGCATGGAGATTTCTCTCCTATGTTTTCTTCTAGAAGGAATTGCAATTCTAACAAGATTTCTGGGAGAATCTGCTGCACACTCCCAAGATTCATTAGTCAGACCATATCTACCACCTGTGTGTAGACTGTGTAGACATGTGTGTGTGTGTGTGTGTGTGTGTGTGTGTGTGTGTGTGTCTCATCTGACAGGTTGAATAACTGGGAACTCTCGTGTTTGCAGGAGCATGTGTGTGTGAATAGCTTCTGCCTGTGTGACCAGGGCGACACCATGAGTAGACCATTTCAGCTTCAGGAGTCACCATGGTGAGGCCTGTCCTGTGGGTGTGGGGGACAAAGGCCAGTGTCTCTGCTTTGCAATCTGTGTTAGTTTGATCCCACCTCCCTGACCGCCCCTTCCCAGGCCCACCTGCTTCCCTAACCTTGGACTCCATCCTTCTTGCCATTTTTGAGGGAAGAAGCTTTGAGGAAAAAGGGGACAGGTGGAGGAAGCAGCAAGGTCTATCACTCCAATACACAAACACATGTCCACATGTCATGCCAGACACTGGCATTTAGTCATACCTATGTTTCCATAAGTCTGGCATCAACAGGAGAGCGCTTGCAGGCTGCCACATCCCTACACACTGGGGGAGGGCAGGGACTATGTCTGGGTATATAGCTGTGGCTCAGTATTTGTTGAATGAGCAAGTGTACACATACACAATCTCATCCTCATTGCTGTTTCTATGACAAGGGCATACAGTTTTTACGTACAGTCACTTTGTGACACACATCCACATTCGCACATGCACAAACAGCTTCACGCAGCCTTGGTCTCTCTCCTGTCTCACAGGGCCTGGCCTCGGTGGGCCCAGGTTTTGACAGCAGTTGGATGGAGGAGGCTGCTGGAAGAGAGAATTTCCTGTTCTTCTGACCCCTCCTTCTGGCCAGGGATGATGGGAGGGAAGAGAGTCACTTTCCCTTCTTTTTATTTTTAATTTATCAATTTGTAGTTTTATTTTTATTTTTTAAAGTCATACTTGAGGTATAATTTATATGCAGTACAGTTCACCTTTTTAAATGTACATTTCTATAAATTTTGACAAATGTATACATATACTTATATAACCACTAAAACAATCGAGATAAAGAATAGCTCCATCGTCCCTTCAGGCAGAGGGACACAGGTGAAGAGAGAAGCTTGGTTCAGATATGCACACATGTGCGCAGGCCTGGGAGACTGGGAGGGACAGGGCAGGGCCAAGGCTGGCTCTCAGTGCATGTCCAGTGCTGTGTCCTGCAGAATCAAGCGGTCCCGGCTGCTCACTCTGGGGCAGGGCCAGGATTAGGAGAGGGCGAACGAGGCAAGGTCATGCAAGAGCAGGATCAGAGTCCGCCTTTATTCAAAGTTTGATATTTTGTTCACCATGGATTTTTTTTTACATTTTTCTTTTAAAAAATACTGCAGTAAAATACCACATATCTTAACTACTGAGTTTTTGGTGCCTCCTTAAGTGTTGCACCCAAGGCGAGTGCCTTGCTTGCCTTATCCTAGTTCTGGCCCTGCACTGGGGACAGGAAACTCATTGGAGCAGGGGGCAGGAAGTAGGGGAGTGTGCTGCTCATTCTCTCCACATCCTCCCAACTCCCCACTTTCCCCTCATCCATGATCTTTTGGCCCCTCCATGGTGCCTGAATGGGAACCCAGGGAGAAAGGGCAGGTTTATTATCTGTTGCTAGCAAAGGAATGAGGCTCCCCTCACTACCCCCGACATCTAGATTGTGGGCCATCACCCTTTTCCCACTTGGGATCCCTGGGCCCTTGCATCACTGACTTGTCCCACATTCACTGATGGCCACCTGTGCTGAGACCCTTCTCTCAGCGCACTCCTAGTTGGTGGGGAAGACAGCCACGGAAGCAGACAGGGGAGGTTCTGTTTGGCAAGTCCTGGGATGGGGTGAGAGAGAGCTCGAAGGAAGCTCTGTGCTTGGAGTGGTGCCTAAACTTGGCTTGGGAAGGAGGGCCCTGCTCAGGAGCATGGAGAAGGGCCCTGGGACAGACAGAGCAGCTCTGTGGGGCTCAAGGAGCTCACACCCAAGGGGCCCACATCCCAGGGGGCACTTCATACAGGTTCCATTTGGTTTGTGCTGCGTTTAAAATCTTTGAATCAGCTGCCAGTGCTTAAAAATCCAGAGATTTTGGCTGGGCATGGTGGCTCACACTTGTAATCCCAGCACTTTGGGAGGCCCAAGCTGGAGGATCGCTTGGGGCCAGGAGTTCAAGATCAGCCTGAGCAACATAGTGAGACCTCATCTCTACAAAAGATTAAAAATATTGACTGGGCATGGTGGCGCATGCCTGTAGTCCCAGCTACTTGGGAGGTGGAGGGGATCCCTTGAGCCCAGGAGTTTGAGGTTGCAGTGAGCTATGACGATGCCACTGCACTCCAGCCTGAGTGACACAGTAAGACCCTTTCTCAAAAAAAAAAAAAAAAAAAAAAAGAAAGAAAGAAAAGAAAAATCCAGAGATTTCACGTAAGAATCTGGCATCCTAGTTTCAAAAACCAACAACAAAAAAACCCAAACCGCAGGAGCTCTGGCAGTGTGGGGTCTGTGTCCTGCATGGCAGGACTTACACAAGGTGTCTGCCCCAGCCTGCCAGTCTCCCCCAATTCCACATCTCACTTACTGTGTTACCTGTTGTGCCCCACCTTGAAGTCTGGTGCTGTGCTATCCACCGGGGTGGCCACGAGCCATGTGTGGCTCTTGAGCACCTGAAATGTGACTAGTCTGAGTTGAGTTGACCTTAAGTGTAAAATGCGTTGGATTTTGAAGACTAAGTATAAAAAAAAGTAAAATATCTCTTTAATAATTTTTAAAATATTGATTACATTTTGAAATGATTATATTTTTATATATTGGGTAAATAAAATACATTAAATACATTATTTAATATATTAATTAAAATTAACCTCATGTTTCTTTTTACTTTTTAAAAATGTGGATACTAGGAAATATAGATTTATATATGTGGCTCACATTATGTTTCTATTAGTCAGCGGGTCTAGAGCCTTAGGGACAAATGGGGACCAGGCAAGAGGGGCAGGCAGGAGCCAGAACACGGGAGAGGGTGAAGGAGGCCATGATGGTTAAGGACGTGGACTTTGGAGTCAGTGGTCAGCGTTCAAGGCCCATTCCTGCTGCTTCCTTGCTGTGCCATTTGAACCTCTTTGAACTTTCAGTTTCTTCATTTTGAAAGGGAGTTGGGATAATAGCATCTGCTCCACAGAGCTGTTCATATAAAGTACTTGGTGTACAGCTGGCACTCGTTCACAGGTAGGGAACATCATTCTGCCCAGCTATGGAGCTGGTATTGGACTCTCAGGGAACTGACCAGGCACTGAGTTTCAGGCTGCCGAGTGATGCATCCAGAGGGAAAGACCCCTCTAGAGCAGGGCAGGGAGACCAGAGCAGGAGCTGTGCAGAAATTCAGGCCAGAAGAGAGCCAGCATCTGTGTGCGTGCAGAGAAGTGGCCACATGTGAGCCACGTAAAGAAATGAAAGCCATAGATGTGGTGGGGGAAACATTTAGCTTTCTGGCTAGGTGGCCAGGTGGAGGGTAGGAATGCTCATTCAGAGAGGAAAGAGACTAGGAGGTTCTGCCAGGTTAGGGACAGGGTTATTAGCCTTATTTACTGCAGTATTCCCAAGGCCTAGCACAGGTCTTGGCACCTAGGTGCTCAGCAAATACTTGCCAAATGGCTGGCAGGCTAAGATCATTGCCTTTGCAGTCACAGCCCTGGGTTTGCTACTGGTTCTCAGCCCACCAGTCGTGTGATCTCAGGCACACTACATCATCTCCCTGTGCTTCGGTCTCCTCATCTGTAAAGTAGGAATAATAATAAACCCTTGTGGGCTGTTCTGAGGATTCAGTGAGGTGAGCTATGTGAGCACAGCATAGTGAGCGCTCAGTAAGTGTTAGCCCCAGACTCCAACTTGTCCCCAGCACACACACAGGGCCTTTGTCCACCAAGACTCTCACTTCTTTGAAAGCAGAGAAGGCCAAGTGTTCCTCTAAAGAAACAGGTGCCTTAATATTCTCCCTTCCTCCTCAGGCTAGGCAGGAGGATGGAGGTTAGACTGCAGGAAGAACTTTCTTTTATAGCCAGGAGTATCTAAGTGAGTTTTAGAAAATTAACTTCTCAGATTCCCTTCTCTGTCCTTCAGAGTAATTAGTAGATAATTAGGGAGTATTTGGGGGAGGGGGCTGTAGGGCGTATCTCCTTATTCCTGGTCTCCTGGGCATCACAGAGTGACTTGACAGGAAGGGGCCAGGGCTAGAAGCAATAGGGCAATAGGGCAATAACCTTGCTGATCTGCGGGGAAGGGAAGAAAGATGTGGAATCATAGGTGGGAAGAGAAATTGGGGGCTCCCTGGCCAGGCCCTGCTGCAGTGACTCAGGAATCCTGCCTCCAGCTCAGACCCCACATCCTC
>RJWJ010035282.1:0-16203 GCA_004363605.1 Indri indri
CCACGCCAACAATGAACGGCAGTAATTGCTCCTGGAGGTCCCCAAAGCTACGGAATTCCGGGACAGTAAACACCAAGTTGTCATCGGTAGCTATGTGCCGAAGCTCTGCCCTGGAGGCGGCCTGGGCTCCGAGGCCGAATGAGAACACGCTAGCCTGCTTCAGCGCTACCACCCCGTCACGAATCTCGTCACTAGAAGGCCCGGCACTTATGAGGACCAGCACCTGGGGAACCCCTTCCTCTGCTCGGCTGCCCCCTGCCCGGGTGAAGTGGTTCTCCACCACGAAATCAAGGGCCAGGCCGATGTTGGCCAACTCCCCGCCAGCAAACCCGAGGGCCTTCACTGCATCTAGAACCTGCGCCTTGGTGGAGTAGGTGTCCAGGGAGAACATGGTTCTGGGCGCATCGCTATACTGGACCACCCCCACTCGGATCTGCTGCGCTCCGACTGACAGTCTCTCAAGGAGATTTACAAGGAAGTCGCGAATGACTGCGAAATTGACACTTCCGGTGTTGTTTGATCCGTCAATAAGGAAAATAATGTCAGCAGAGTCTTGTGCTTTAAAAGAAAGAAATGCAAAAAACGTGAAAGCATTAGAACAAGTGACCACATGCATTATTCAGTGTTCTGACATGTTTCTTTGGAAACCAATAAGAAACACGAAATATGGACAAATGAAACACATGTCGATTAAGGAAGGTGAAATTCTCTTTTAGTTCTGCATTCTGAATGGATAAGAGGCAACTTCTTAGAAATTACGGTGCAACGTAGCAGCATTTACAGCAATTTTTCATTTGCACCATTTTTGTAGTTAAATTTCAAAATAGCAAGTTCATTTTTCTGAGGAAGAAATCTTGGGTACATATGCAAGAAATTTCTACTAAATTTGGAGCGAAATATAGTTGGAGAATATAATGAGTCGACTAACAAAAATTCAAAGGTGATTTCTAATTTTTGGTCATTTCTCCTGCCTCCACGAACAATTGTAAGAATTTTTTTGTACAAAGCCACAGCTACAAACAGAATCTCAGATTCACACTTTGGGGACTTGTCATCCCAGTATGTCACTTGATTCCTGGAGCTGCCGTCATTTCTTCTTTTTCTTTTTGAAAACCAAAATGGCCAACTACATGCAACTTTACGAATCAAACTCAAACTACATTTAAAGGTTTCATTTTAAAAATATGTTGATGAATTTTTGTTTGATTTTCTTTCCTTGCACGATGTTTCGTTGTATGAAACGCAAATGCAGGTCTGAGATGGGGCTACGCGCTTTGTTCATGCATTTTTGCCATTGCCCCTGTATCCAATCACGTAATGCAGAACAACGTTAAACAGGGTGATATGAAACCAGTCATGACATAATTATCCAACCTTATTTTTATGACATCCTAAGCTAATTACCTAGGAGGACCATGAACATCTAAGAAGCCCCTACTCAGAATTAGCTCTGGAGTTTTATATTAAGGACATAAAAACGGCTGATGGTAAACCGGAAGCTTCCGTTTCATTACTGAGAACGGGGGTTACACGAAGCCCAGAGCGAGGAGTGCCGATCAGTAAGTCATCACACCGGGCAGGGGATTTCAGAGGCTCAGTTAAAATGTTTAAATTTGTACTGATTTAAACTAAAGGAAAAGCAAAATTACCCTGGTAAATGTTTTTAACAACTTAAGGATGTATTCGGAATAGGAAGAGGTGTTACCTAAGCTTACATATTTATCTGGGATTCCAGAAAAGCTACACTTGGGGTATAACTGTAATATTATATATAAGACTATTCATTCTGATCTTTTTAATGACAGTGAACATTTTATATTTAAAATTAATTTTCCTTGTGCCAGAAAAATTGTTTTTATTCTCACTGTGGAAAAGGCTACGAAGCTTGTCTCATAAAATTGAAGAGTTCTGCGTGAGTGGAATTACATTCTTACCAAAGCGCTCTCACTGTGCAATCCCAAACGTTGCTGGAGTTGGAACTGCACTCTTTTCTCCCTCATGTACACAAAAGTCCCTGACAACATCTTTGCAGATGAATTCTTTGCATAGGGAAATACATTAGTTGGGAAATACTGCTTTCACAATCCTTCTTAGAAGCTATAATGAGGAGTATAATTATTTCCTGCAGTAATTAAGATCTTGTGTTTTAAATAATTGTCACACAGAAGTATCAAATAAGACTGGGCCTTTGCTTAGAACTCCAAAGCATTTGCCACTGTTTGGCCAAAACTTAAGCATCCTGGAGGATCCTTGGGAGGGCGTGGTGCCAGGGAGTGTGGGTTACCAGCAAGCCACAGAAGTGGCCCACATCATTGCATAAGCAGAAGCTCTGCAAATCACACCACAGAATTCCTCAACGCTTCCCAGGCCTAAACCAACGACCCTCAGGGACACGAGAGGAGGTGCCACTTACTCAGTGTATCGGGACATTTAAAAGAAGGATTACCTATGGTCAATTAAAAACATGATACCTAAGTCAAGTCACGGGATAACACTACGTCTTCTTCATTTATTACTTACTTTTCGGTTGAAATTTGTACTAGTATAAATAAGATAAACGAGCCGTAAAGTGAGGTCCTTGAATGCTTCTAAAAGACTGACCGTCCACAGCAGTGGGTCATAGAAAAATGTTGGATAATTTGTCATCACTGAGTCAAAAACATTCCCATCTCACACACACACTCGCAAGACACAGGAGAGCATGCCGTGTTATCCAGGAGAGCCAAGCCTCGAAGGGACACGGGAGCCGCGAGCTCTTGCGCACAGCATGGCGTGCCAACCACCCATATCGCGCTAGCGCTGTCAGATCTAGCCAACACCCAGCAGTGTTTGCAGTTGTCTGGTTTTCTGCATCTATGGCTCATGTACCACATCCTCTGTGGCATTTCCTACGGAAAGGTTCCTCAGTGTCCAAGGAAAAATCACAGGTTACTTCGACAGCACTGGAAATGCTGTCTTCCTGAGCACACTGGCATGGGCATAGTGCCCTTCTTAGCTCGTGTGATGCTTCCTTTTGTTAAGGAAAAAAAAGTTCAAATTTTTATGTCCTAGGCAACACGAAATAGCAGATATATTGCACAAAATTTTCAAATCTTCATATTTTGCGGAAAAAAAGAAAAGGAACCTCATGCTGAAACCCTCACCGTCGTCTTGGGTTTTGCATCAGAACAAAGGTTTTGTATCTGACTTATATCCATTTTTAAAAGGAAGACAAAGGGATTTTTAAAAACGCAACCATTTGAGATTGATCGCAGAGTGAGGAGAGTTCATTAGAACAGTGGCGATCATTTATTCCTACATATGTTTACAATCAAGAACAGTCTGCGGGGAAAAGTTACCTGGTAACCCACGTCATGAGAAGGAAAGGCCCTAACTCATTAGCAGTCTCTGTAATGCCCTTCTAGCTGCCTTTTCAAACAAACTACAAGCAGAGACTTACTATTATTATTATTATTATTATTTTATTTTTGTGCTGTGGAACATGCAGTAGGACATGGTACTAGAGGAATTGCAGAGTGACGTTAATTAGAAAAGAAAACATGAATGGATTAATAGTCCACCCTGGTGCTGCTAGTGGCTTGGACACTAGAAGACAGAGATGCTTTCTTGGCATAAAAACAAAGGTTTTGTCATCCGCGTGGAAATATACTATGTCGATGGGCTCATTTGGCATTCACTATGGCAATCTCGTTGTTTGTCCATTTATACAGTCGTTAAATATAAAGGCAAATTCATCTGTTCTTTTTCATGAATTTGCCAAAACATCAACAAAAAGGTGCCCCATTTCTCCCGATTCCTTGCACCATTTTTGAACATGTCTGTTATCATCCCTATATTCAAACATGCGATGGATCGGGAATTATTGACACCAAGCCTATTGCAGTGACAGAGCAGGCCATTACAGATTCCTCTTGTCCTTTTCTCGTAACCTGGAGTGTTTGGTTGGGTGCTCCTAAGGCCACCCACCTTCTTGTCCTGTAATCTGGCAGTGTTGATGTCTACGTCCTGGTGCCAGAGACGAGGCACTTTCGTTTGGAAGCAGGAAACAGTTCTCAGTGTCACAGGTAAATAACCCAGACTGCCTCTCCCTCCTTCCTCCTGAGAAGCTGACCCACTGGTGAGGGCATCACACTCCCACCCCCAGCTCCGCCGAAGTCACGGGCACCCACTGGGGAGTCTCCATGTGCAACTTCTCAAACACCCTGGGAGGGTTGGTTCTGAAACCCTTCTCTTAACCGAGCTCTGCCTGCCCAAGACAGCTGGTTCCTTTCTGCTGAGGTCTAGTCGTCTCTCTGCCATCTCCTGCTTCCTGAGTCCCCGTTAGGAGAAACCGCCATCCAGTGTGGTTTCCCTGCAAGGCCCGTCATTCTGTGGCGCTCCAGGGGCTCTGCCTTCCCCTGGCCGCCTGCTGCCCATCCTTAGCTTCCTGCCACGGGCCCTGGAGCTGGCTCGGCTCAGGCCTCAGGCCTCAGCTCTTCCTCCTCCCTCCCCCACCTCCGGCACCGAATTAACAAGACTGACTTTCTGTTGGTCACCTGACGTCCCATCGCCACAGCCCTCTTGGTGGCGACCATTTCTAAAAGCTTAGGGGACACATGCCCATAAACCTTGCTCCCTGCGATCACTCGCTCTGCCCAGGCGGCCGACCCAGGCCTGGCTGCCCATTCGTTCCTTTTTCATTCAAAAAGTCATCCACTCCCTCACTGCGGCTGAGGACACGGACGAGGTCCTCCCACCTTCCTAAGTGAGTTCACTCACGTCCATGCTGTGGTCAGCTCTGGAGACTTTACCGTCTACGCGGATATCCTCCTCAGTGTCTCATCCCAGCGGCCCCTCTGTCTGTAGCACCCACACACGTGAGGACCACTCTGTGAGCACCACCTGAAACCCCTCCAGCCCCATGGGCCACCCTCGGGGGTCTCCCCTACGCACACCAGCCGTGCCCCCAGCTCACAGCTCAGCTGCCTCTGGGGCTCACCCCACCCAGCCTGCCATCCTGGGCTCCTCAGAGTCTCCCAGCCCACCCAGCCCCAGCTGACGCCCCCGCCAGGACTCCACGGCGGGACATGTCAGGAATCACTAGCTACCACTCCGATTGCCTCCCGGGAGAATGTTCTTCTTTCCCCTCCCTCATTCCCTCTTCGTGAGATCCAGACCTGGAAACTCCTTGATCCCGGGAGTGCCCGAGACAGCTGCGGAGAGGCAGGGGTCTCTGCTAATGCTGGTCATCTCTGACAGCTGGTCGTCACTGCGAGTCAGCAACCACGTCCTGAATGTTTTGTGACTCGCTCATCACGTCCCTGTGGCCGCTGTTCATAATAACCCCAGTCTCTCCAAGCTCCCAAACCCTACTGCTTCCCTGCGTTTACTGAGATGACTGGAATCAACTCAGCCTGAACTTCCTCAGTGTCCCTCTTAGCCCCTCGAGTCTTAGAAACAGCCCCTTCCTCCTCCTTTTCCCTGGCTCAGAGGACGCGTCTCCCCTTTCTGGAGCTCAGCTCCTCCCTGAGCCCTTGTTCTGCCCAGGACGGTCTGCTGACAGCTACCAGATGGCCATGTGGACTGGTTTTCTCACACAGGGAGGTCCCTCCGCCTGCCCAGCACCGATGAGAAAGCCTGGCTCTGGCTCTCGTCGAAATTGCTGTGGGAAGATACTTTTTGAAATTTTACTTGTCAGATTCCTTCCGCATCAGTCTTTTAGGCGTTTAGCGCTGGAAGAAGAGCTAATGGGCCTGACTGGTTACTGTGCAGTAACACGCCAATGTCATGTCCACACTTGCCCATGCTTCGGGAGCAGCAGTGATGGGGGCCACTAGGATCAGAAGGGCCTCCGTGGGCACAGCCACGGACAGGCACAGAGATAAGTAAGAAGCCCGAAGTGCTGGCTCTGTCACCTGCCATCCAGGACTCAACTTCTTCAAAATAGATTTGGACTGGACCATAGCTAAGGATTCTCACAATTCTAATTCTGCCAATTCTCTGAAATAAATTCCATGGAGCAGAAGAGAGGTGCTCTCTGCTGTCCCACTGGACACAAAAGTGGATGCTCTCTGTTCCCCTCAGCTCATGCGCTTTCTGACGTGGAGCTTTCTTTGATGCTTCCGATGACAGATGGGAGGGGATTTGTTAGACACCCCCTCCCTGCCACCCTGAGGCTTTCTTTTCTGAGAAAGGCAGAGGGATCTCTTGCGGGATCAGGATATATTTTTTTCAGAATTAAAGTATTAGTAGTTTAATAAAAAAAACTGCCCTTGGATGTAGGTATAGCTGTAGGTGTACGCCCTATTTGAGAAGTGGACTGCAAAGAACAGTCAAATTCAAACCTTTGTTTTTAAACCCGTGAACATTCATCTCTTCCCTACCCGCCCGCACCTTGCAGCCGCAGTGTCGCTCTGAGGCCAGCGGTGGCCAAGCTCATCTGCAAAGAGCAGCAGGGCAGGGCGCAGCTTGGTGGTGTTGCTGTTACCTGTGAGGTCTTTAAGGGTTTCCGTGTCCCCAGCCCTTTGTGGACTCACGGATGACTGCACACAGGACACTAAGTTTCCTACTATGTCATGGAGTGAGGTAAAATTCTCTAGGTTGAAAACATGCATATTGAGCGGTTCGCTTGCTATTTCTTTTAAGGCTCCTTCATCTGCATCCTCAACGCCAATTGCAAACACGTTAACGTCAGCAGACTTAAGTTCCGCTGAGCGCAGAGCAAGGCCTTCCTCCGAGTGTCCATCGGTTAACACTACGATAACCTGAGGGACGCCGTCACTGGCCCGGCTTCCAGCAGCCTTAGTGAGATGGTTTTGCATTACGTATTCTAATCCTTTTCCGGTCTCATTGCTGCCCCCAGTATAGGACATGTTGGAGATATGGGAAAGGACTTCTTGCTTAGTGCCATACGTATTTAACAGGAACTCGGTATGTGGGTTTCCGTTGAACTGGACCAGAGCAAAATGGAAATCATTTTCTCCCACAGCTAAAGATTTTATAACATCATACAGAAACTCTCGAACGAGTTGGAAATGCTCCTTTCCAATGCTCCAAGAGGAATCCACTAGAAATATTATATCAGCAGCGGCACCATTTTTGACATCTTTAAAAAAAGACATTGGTTTAGATTTTTCTACTATTCAAGCAACAACTTCCTATCAGTGAAAAACCTTCCTAAACAAATTCAGTTTACACTATGCTGTTACTAAGCAGTTCACACCTCACTTGTCCTGCAGGAAGGTGGGCAGACTTACCTGAGAACCAGGGACCTGGGCCCATGGACTCCACAGCTGCTGGTCCTAGTTACTGGCCCAAATTCCATATTCAGTAACCACCAGGTATGGGCCAGCAGCACACTCAAGAATGGGAAAATATTTCCTGGGCTGTCTTTAACTCAAGCATGATTCCTCATGGCAATTTGAGCCCCCAGACCCACCTGATCAGACCAGAATGATGTCCTATCACAGACAACCAACCATCATTTTGTGAATTCAGTCTTCTGTTTGAGGTATGAAACTGAGCTTTGGCAAGAAGGAAAAGTGAAAACTACTACTGTTTTACGTTAACTAACCCCTGATGTTCCAGGTAATTTGCAAGAAAAATAAATGAAATAAATAAATCTTATTTAAGTGAGGAAGATCTGTGTGAATGCAGAGATGGGAAAAGTCTCGTTTTTTCCCCAGCTTTTTGAGCATGAAGAAAGGTGCTCTAAGTAGTTACTGCATGTTTTCAGAGCCAGAAAAGTTTTATAGAACTTGAACATTATCTGTCGTGTTCACGGATGAATCCAGTTCTCCCTCAAGTGCAGGCACTCAGGGTGTCAGGCCAGAAGTGGCCCCAGGAGGTGCCCTTCTGCAGCCGTGGGCCACGCTGGCTCCGGAACCCCACTTACCTCGGGCTGATCTGCTGCCCCGACCCATGTTCTTCCACCTAGGTGGCAATAGCCTCCTCGGCACCAGCCTCCTCGGCACCTCAGAGCAGCTCGGCCTAGCGGGAAAATCCTGCAGAGGCCTAGCTCTCTGGGCAAAGGACGGGAAGATCCAAAGCCTTCCCTCCCAGATTGCAATGCATGAAGCATTTCTCACTTTGTTAAAACTCTGAAGGCAAATCCCTAATAGGGTTCATTAGAATCCATTTTTAAAAAGAGTTTTGGGAAACAGATTTTTTTTTTAAGATCCAATGATGCTAGATGAAAAATGTCTTTCACCATCCAGAGTTATAGAGAGCAAATGACATTTGCTTTTTTTCAGGGAAAATGACTTTTGCTCTCCATAGTTGTCTTCTCCCTGTTTTATGTGCTCAGAAACCCACCAATGCCAGAAACACGGGAAAATCTCTTTGGATCCAAACTTTCTACTCACACCCAAGGTAAAAACAAATCACTTTCAAACCAATTCCAAGATAGCAAACCAAAGCTTTAATAAAAATAAGTCATCTTTCACTGGGTAAAGAATATCTTAAAAGGTCTATAAACTAAATGAACATCCTATAATAAATGGCTTAGCTATCTCTGAAAAACATCTCTAAGCTTTATGTCAAGCTCATGATGTCTAAGATCTAAAATCGCAGCATGCTATTTCTTTTTATAAAGTCAGGGATGTTTCTGGATCTTACCTGCTTGCTGTTGCTGGGCGTGAGTCATGGAGAAGCCTGAGAGAAAGAGGCAAAAGACAGCCACTAAGGGCAAATGTCGGTGCCTCCTCATTTTGAGTTTGTCTGAGCACCAGATAGGAACCTAAAGAGAAAACAGGGCAAAGGGAATAGTCATTTTTTACTCTGCAAAATCACTCAAAATCCCACGCTTTCTATGTCCTTTCTAGACTTCCAAGGGGGCTTTTATCTGATCTGTTCTTCAGACCAGCAGCAAATGGATAGATGATAAACAAATGGGTAGGTAGATGATTGATTGATAGACAGGCAGACAAAACAGATACGCACACACACACGCACATATATGCACACATGTGTAGATGACAGAGGGAGGCAGGGAGGGAAAAAGGAAGGGGAAAGAAGAGAGAGGAAGGGGAAAGGGGGGAGGGAAGGGAATAAATGCCACAGGGACAGAGGCGAGAGCGCTGACTGTCTGAGGAGACCTCCAGCCTTCTACCGTGGGCAGGACGCAGATCGCCCTGTGCCAGAGCTGCTCACTTTCCTGGCTGGACGTTCTCAATCCTAGTTCAAAGAACACAGTTACATTTTTTTAATGGACACTCGTGGTAGTATCTCCACAATCTGAAAATATTCTCTTTCTTCACTCAAATTATGAACTAACGAACCAAGGTTTTATCCCTTATGAAACGTAGTTGTGATTAAACATATAAATGAGGATCTCTGAGTCTAGTGACTATGACTTTGGCCACAACTGAAATCTGTGCAATTAAACCCTTTTCCTCCGAAAGGGAGGTAGGCAGCAATTTGGAAATAGTGTATTCCCAAGCAAATGCGGAATGGAAAAGTGTCGGGGTAAAGGCACTCACAGGTGCAAAAAAGAGGCAGGTTGTGACATGCAGCTGAAGTTTGCAAGTCACGTTCAAAGGAATCTCAGAGGAAAGCTTCGGTTCATGGACAGAATGGGCTTTGCCCGGATCATAGCACACGCAAACCCAGCCACAGCAGCTGGGACTTTGCAAACCCTGCCCTTATTTCTATTAATATTTAGCACTTTCCCCGCAAGGAAACCTGCAGTATGCTGGTCTCCAATCTCACAACAGAACGAGCCCAGGGAGATTCAATTAGCAACACTGTGCAGCAGACCTGAGAGCTAAGTGCCCCACCGCAGAGTGTCTGACTCCCACGCAACCACTGGTGGCTGCGACGTGACTTCCCACCAGCCAAGTTCACGTTCACAAGGGCGCAGTAGCCTGTGTCATCAGAACTTCTCTCTGCCGGCAACGCTTTCACTTCCTACCTCAAACCTTCACGTCATCCTCTCCACCCTCCAATCCCCAATCCAGTGAGAGCAGCTTGGGGGCTGAAATCTCCCTTAAGACCCCTCCAGAGAGCTGGCCTAGGTCTTTCTGTCTAGGCTGAGGTCTCTTTTCTCCTCCCTTGGCCCGAGGTTCTGGTTTCCCTGACTTTTTCATAGGCTACAGCCAGGGCTGCAACAGGACTCCGTGCTCGCACAAGCCCCACACTTGGTTTGATGCTTTGCTGTTGCTGTCTTGGAATTCTTAATAACTTTTGGACAAGAGGCCCCTCATTCCCATTTGGTACTAGGGCCACAAATTATGTAGCTGGTCTTGCCTGCAGCTGTGCATGTCAGTGACTCTTCTTGCCCAGACTGTCAGGGGTTCCTGGTCTGGGATTCCCTTGTCAGAGGTTTGAGTAACAGTATCGGCATTGGCGACACAAGTAGGCTAGGGTGTTATCAAACCACTGTTTTCAATGTCATGTCAGCGAAAGTTATTCAGCATCTGCTATGGGCCAATTGCCATTTTTCATAATTTTTCAAAATTTATCTCATTTATCTTTGCATTATCATGATGGATACATGCTGATCCTCGTGCTTATGGTGAAGACATTGGGGCTCAGAGAATAAGGGGCCAAAGTCACACAACTTTTAAGAGACCTTGGTGCTCAAATGGCACCTGCCACTATGAAGGTTAATAAGATGAGAAGATAAGAAGAAAAACTTTATTTCTCACCATGAAAACTCCATGATTTATAACAATTTGTCTATTAGGCTCGATTGCCTGAAATTGGCCTTTGTAGGAACCAGAGAAGGAGCCGGTGATGCTGGGGGAAGACAAGGTGCTTGGAGTCAGGTACACCTGGACACCCGACCTCAGGCGGGTCATCTGATTGCTCAAAGCCTCAGTTTCCTCCTCTATAACATGTGAATAGTAATAATAATAATAATAATACCTCTCTTGCCAGCCTTCTGTGAGTATTACATGGCAGACTACTTGTTAAATGCCTGGTGGAGCATGGGTAGTAGTCAGTTCTAATTACCATTCTCTTCCCAGGCTGGTTTTGTCAGCATTTCCCAAAGTATATTCCATGGGACACTTACTCCATGACATATTCTAAGGGAAAAACGCAAGTCATACCATGAGCAACACAGATTGGGAAGCACTGAATAGCATGCCTCCTTTGGAAACAGTTAATAATACACATTAAATACAGCAGCTCTGAAAAGTAAAGAACAAAGAAACCTGTTGCACCTTATTTAACCTAGAATTCCCCAAACATGTATTTCACAACATGTTTTTTCAATAACAGCTATTCACAGCCCATGAAAAAAGCTGCACACTTTGGGAGAGGGAGGCTATTCATTTTCGTGTCTAATTTTGCTAAATTCTTGCTCCTCAAAAGCACCAACTAAAGGCATCTTCACCTGCCCAGGTCTCCCCTGCACACAGATCACTGGTTTTGCAGATGTCTGCCCTCTTGGACTCCACTAACTGCAGCTGGGAATCCATTTCCCTTGATGTTGGAGCTCGTCACCTTCCAGTGACCAGGTGAGAGGGCTGGGATGTGCAGATGACTGAAGTTTCTCCAGAGAGGCCCAGGGGAGGGACCAGAGCCAGTCTCGTTATCAGCATAAACGTTCATGGCACTACTTAATACTGTGAATTATTGTTTTCTTGTACTGAGTTTCAGGAAGAACTATTTGACATTGGAAATGATATAGTATAGACTACAGTTAAGTGGAGAACTCCATTTGGTTTAAGAAACTCAAGTACATTTAATCTAGGGAGACTGAGTTACCATCATAACTTCACTGTTAGGGATTGAAGGTTAAAAAGTCCACTTAGTGGATTAAAACATGTAAAGGCATTCAGTATCAGTGTCAATGACAACAAAAAACATTTTTCTTTCTGGTTTTCAAGTATATGCCAAATATTCAAGTGAATATGAAGATATAAAAAATCTGAACAGACACATAATTAGTATGGAGCTTGAATCGGTAATCGAAACTTTCCAACAAAGAAAAGCCCAGGTCCAGATGTCTCTAGTGGAAAATTCTACCAAATATTTAAAAAGAATTAGCACCAATCCTTCTCAAACTCTTCCCCAAAAAATTAAAGAGGAGGGAACAATTCCAGACTTACTTTATGAGGCTAGCATTACCCTGAAACCAAAATCAGACAAAGATATTAGAAAAAAGAAAAATACAGACCATTATCCCTAATAAAAATTGATGCAAAATTCTCACCAAAATACTAGCTAACCAAATTCAACAATATGTTATAAAAGTTATACACTATAACCAAGTGGGATTTATTTCTGGAATGCAAGGATGGTTCAACGTATGAAAACCAATCGGTGTGAATGAAGGGAGAAAAATACATGATCATCTCAATTAATGCAGAAAAAGCACTCAACAAAATTCAACACTCTTTCATAATTAAAAAGAATACTCTCAACAAACTAGGAATAAAGGGAAATTCCTTCAATGTAATAAAAGCCATAGATAAAAAACTCAAAGCTAGCACCATACTCAATGGTGAAAAACCAAAAGTGGTCCCTCTAAGGTCAGGAAAAATGCAACTGTATCCTCTCTCACTGCTTCTATTTGACATAGTTCTAGAAGTCCTCGTCAGAGCAGTTAGGCAAGAAAAGGAAACAAAATGCATCCAAATTGGAAAGGATGAAGTAAAATTATCTCTGTTCATAGGTGACATGATTTTGTAGGTAAAAAATCCTAAGTATCCCACACATTTAAAAAACCGCTAGAACTAATAAATGAGTACAGCAAAGTTGCAGGATATAAAATCAACATATAAAAATTATTTGCATTCCTATACACTAGCAATGAACCATATGAAAAGGAGATTAAGAAAACAATCCCATTTATATAATATCATCAAAAAGAATAAAACAGTTAGAAATGAACTTAACCAAGGAAACAAAGACTCGTGCACTGAAAACTACAAAACATTGTTGAAAGAAATTTTATAAGACACAAATAAATGGAAATACATCCTATGTTCATGGATATGAAGACTAATATCATGAAAATATCCACACTACTAAAACCAATCTGCAAATTCAATGCCATTCCTATCAAAATCCCAATGGCACTTTTTATAGAAATAGAAAAAAATACTAAAATTAATATGGAATCTCAAAGGACACTGAATAGCCAAAGCAATGTGAAAGAAGCTAAAGACATCACACTTCCTAATTTCAAAACATATTACAAAGCTATGGTAATCAAAACAATATGATACTGACATAAAGATAGACATATACACCAATGGAACAGAATAGAGAATCCAGAAATAAACCCTGTGATCAAATGATCTTGCTTTTTCAATAAAGCTACACAATGGGGAGATGACAGACACCATAGTAGGGAGGTTCCTCAAAAAATTAAAAATAGAATTACCATATGATCCAGGAATCCCCTACTGGATATATATCTAAAAGAATTGAGAACAGGATCTGGAAGACATATTTTCACTTCCATGTTCATTTCAGCATTATTCATAATATCCAAAAGGTGGAAATAACCTTAATGTCCATCAACATATGAATGGATAAAGAAAATGTGGTATATACATATAATGGAATATTATCCAGCCTCAAAGAAGACAGAAATCCTGGCGTATGCTACAACATGGATAGACCTTGAGGATGTCATGCTAAGTGAAATAAGCTGGTCACAGAAAGACAAATCCTGTGTGATCCCACTGACATGAGCTATCTAAAGTGTCAAACTCTCAGAAACAGAAACTAGAACGGTGGTTGCCAGGGGCTGGAAGAGGGAGAAAAGGGTTGTTGTTCAACAGAGATAGAGTTTCAGTTTTGCAAGAGCAAAAAGTTCTAGATGTTTGTTGCACAGTAAGGTACATACAGTTAACACTACTGTACTGTACACTTAAAATGGTTAAGAGGGTAAATTTTATGTTATGTGTTCTTTACCACAAATAAGTAAATAAATAAAAGTGAGTACAGGAGAAACCACCTTCTGGTTTTTAAAATTATGGGTAACTGCATACACCTAAAATGTAGCCATCAATTTAATAGGAATGACGTACATGTGGCATCTCTTTTTTTCCACATGATAGAATTTAAGGGCTAAAAGGGGGAAATAATACAACTAAATACTTCTGAAAGCATATTCAAATAACATATTTGTCCTGCTTCTAAATAAGATTCCAAAAGGAAAAAGCAGTTTCTAGCCACACACAGGCTCAGGGCACTCCCCACAGGCAGCGTAGAAAACCCACCGCTCCACGGGCTGGTCTGCCCCCCACTGAGAATGGCCCCACTGCATCCACAGCCCTGGCTTTGCCCCTCTGCTCTAGCAATCCCTCAAGCCCATGCTACCCTGGGAATCTTCCGGACATTTCTGGAAAACTCTACCTTCCTTCCCCACACTCTGTTAGACCTATTCCTGAGTGTTTCTTTAAAAACCAAAAGCCAGTGCAATGTCTGTGATTTTTTTGTCTGACCTCAATTAAGTGATGATGTACACTTTAGAATGTTGCTTCTTTCTATTAAAATTGAACGTCAGATTTTTGATATTAAAGAAAGCATCCTGCTAGATTCTTTCCAGGAATATGGCCCGCTCTTTCCAAATAACCCATAATATTGTAATGGGTCTAGATCAGTGTTTTAACACAGGATCCACAGATTCAAAGGGTCTGTGACCTTCTCACATTGTGTATGAAACTGCATCTGTGGATGTGGCTTTTCTGGGATAGGTCCATGTTCGTGCGTGATTCTAAATGGCAGCTGTGCCGCCACCACCTCCAAAGTTTAAGCATCACTGCTGCTGTCAAAAATTGTAACTCAAATCTTCTGGGACATCCAGTTTAATTATTTTAAATATTTAATACATACACAAGAGGTACCATTTTATGTAGTATTTTTGTTTGAGAATAAGAGCATGAGAATATTACGGAGTCTTATTGCAAAGCATTGGAACTTGTAACCCACGTGGGAAGGAAGCGGACAGCATGAGAGGAGTTTGTCCGACCACCGTGGGGTCTGGGGTGGGAAGAGCCGCTGACGGCTCGGCAGGCAACATTGACCGAGAACGTGAACCGCACCCTGAGCACGTTTTGCTTACGGATTTTAACCCGCCGGATTCTTCACACGGTGGACTGCCTTGAATCCACCAATTCTGTCATACATTCACCATTGAGTGGGGTCACCATGGAGCCATTCCACAATTCTTTTCTTGTCTTCAAGAGCACTCCATAAAGTCTAAACAGTAACAGGAGGAAATCTGGGACGTCTTTCAGAGCCAGCACTCACTGCAACCGTCCTCCGAGGAAAATGAACTTTGAATTGGTTGACACTCATATGTTAAAGATTTTTGTTTCCAAGATACTCATCGTTAGAGGAGTAGCTCCCCAAATGAGGTACTTTCCACTGGGACACAAATAATGAGATGAATACACAGTTCGCAGAAATTACTTTTTCCAGAATATACCCGGGTACTAAGCGGGGGAGGGAGAAGTTCCTCCCGGTCCGGGGAGGAGGACAGGAGATGCCACCTGTGGGGTGACGAGTTCTCCAGCCCGCGCTGACGACATGCCAGCCCACACGGTTTGAATCAGCTGGATTCCTGGGTGGGAAAAACGACCTCGGCTGCACAGGCTTTTCCTGCCATCGTGCTAGAAGCCAGTCATGTGGCACGTGGGTTCCTAGCCAGGCTGCTGAATGTCTGCTAATGTTTTTGTTTGCCATTGAATCTATTCTATTGTTTGTCATGTCCTGGAGTCTCAATTTTTAAAACTGAATTCCTTGGCAGCAAATCTCGGAGAATTTTTTTTAATTTAGATCATTAAAAGATGCCGAACACCATCCCACTAAATGGCCAGCCGCCTTGACCATTTTAATGAGGGGGAATGAGGCAGCCGTCCCCCCTCACTCCCCTCCCACGGCACTCCCCAGGAAGGGGACACAGGCTGGCACTGGTAACACTGCCTGGGCTTCTACCTCGCGGGAGGGGTTTCACGCCTTTCTCCCAGCAACCCAATGTCTGCTTTTCCCTCCACCTTATAGCTGAGGCAAAGTGATCCGCCAAAGTCACGCAGATAAAACCAGATAGCGCTACAATCCTAACCCGAGTCTGCGTTTCCAAAGCCCCTGGGAGACCCAGGAGACCCTAGAGGCTGTGCCGACCTGGCTCAGATCTCGAGGAAACGCCCCGTATCTTTGTTGGGGGAATAGACTTCCTTGGTGGAGACAAACCACAGATTCTGTGTCAACAGAACCTGGCTGCCTGTTGCTGTTCTTTCAAATAGGAAAGAAAAAAAAAAA